>JAUZST010053782.1:0-24326 GCA_034779995.1 Parotocinclus haroldoi | reverse complement strand
CTCTCTCTCTCTCTCTCTCTCTCTCTCTCTCTCTCTCTCTTTCTCTCTCTCTCTCTCTCTCTCTCTCTCTCTCTCTCATTTTCTCTCAAATCAAATCAAAAGTGGCTTTATTAGTATGACTGTGGTTGGTACAATGTTGTCACAGCATTTACGTATTTAGTAACAGAAACATACATCACAACAACATTAACAAAAAACACAATCCTGTTAATAAATATAATAAAGTAATATTAGCAACAGACATAAATACGTAACATTTCTAATTATAAGGGACAATATACATTTTTAAAATAGACAGTCATTTTCTTCTTTTCATTTCACTTTCTCTCTCTGTCTCTCTCACTTTCTCTCTCTGTCTCTCTCACTTTCTCTCTCTCTCCCTCACTTTCTCTCTCTCACTCTCTCTCTCCCTCTCCCTCTCTCTCAGCATTAGAGCGTGAATGTCTGTGAGCCGCGGTTCCTCGCTGGAAACCTGAATGAACTGGAGGCTGATAGAAATCAGTGTCGGAGCGCAGCTGCCGCTTAGATGGAAAATGAGTTCATTCTAACACTTCGCTTTTACCGTCTACAAATTACCAGGATTTCGGGAAACGGACAATCACACGTGTTACGACTCACTTGATAGTAAGAAATGCAGCGTCGTCCGGACTGCGGTCTGTATATTTTCCTTCATATAGTGCGGATAAATAATTCACTGCTCGACTGACTCTTCTACAAACACGTGAGAATCGCAACTAAAAGGTAAGCTATGTTTGTGTGTAGACCGAGTATAGCTGTGCCATCATCTCCTAAACAAGATAACAAAGTGATTATTTGGAGACTGCCATGTGAATATAAACATCTGCCAGCAATATTGTAGATATTATCAACGTCGCGGAAGTCATTTGTTACAGTCATTTGTATCTTTTGCTCTAAAGAAATCCGAACACTAAAAGTGTAATTACTGTAACAGCACTTGTATGACAAGTGGTGGGTTCACGCCAAAATTCAACCAATCATCATGCACAATGCCCCTCACAGTTATCCAATCAGAATGGTCGACTAGCACTGGTTTGCCAATAAGCCTTGATTTGGGCTTGTTCATGCCTGACCAGGTGACAGCTGGGGGTTAGGGGGTGTTGAGATGGAGCTGCTTGTGCTTCAACACTCACTCCCACTGAGAGTTTAACACCATCTGTTACTCTGAGTCTAACTGTGAACCTACATGCACTTTGACCAAGGTCACTAGGTTTCTTTTGATAGAGATAGTGGTTAAGGCTCTGGACAACTAACTGGTAGGTAACTGGTAGTTTGTAAGGGTCTAAATCCCAGCTTCCAGCCTAGCTGCCTCTGCTGAGCCCTTAAGCAATGTCCTGAACCTACACCTGCTCAACTGTAGGTCACGCCAGGTTAGGGCATTTGCTAAATGCTGTAAATATAAAATGATCACTGCACTCTCATCTCCAAGTGGCTCAACCCTTTTTGTTATAGGCTTATGCATAGAACAATTTATATGTCCTAAATAGCAACAGAACAGAAGAACTATCTTGGGTGCCATGGGAACATTATTTGGAAGAATTGTCATAGATTAGATAAAGGTTTATTTCCTAAATTACATTAAATATTTATTAATATAATGTAGCATATTCATCTATAGGCTGGTAAAGATCAGTGGTTAAGGCACTGCACTACTAATGATGATTGTGTGTTCAGATCTCCAGAATTGTTAAGGATGTCTGTTGAATACTGTAAATACCACTTTTTATACAACAACGTTAATTGTTCTGTATTCCTTTAAATTATTCCTTTCCTTGAATGAATGTTGGCCTATCGACTGAGACCTAATTACGAAATGAAGGAAGGCATTCACAGTGGTTGTGTCACTGCGGTTCCAGCATCCCTGGTTCAACCACAGTCCGCCTTCTACTATCTGTGTGGAGATTCTGTGTGTTCTCTCTTATGTTGCATGGTTTTTCTTCTTGTACTCAGGTTTCCTCCCAAAAACAGTATTGTCGACAAACTTGCCCAGGGTGTGCATTTTTTGCTGTGATCAAACTGACCTACTGTTACCTTTGCTAGTATGCAGCAGCATGGAGGTGAACACTGAATGCAGGTTCACTGAGTTCAAACCAATTCATGCTTACTTCCTTACACAATCGTCAAGATTATACATAATAGCATCCTAACATGCCTGACATGAAAATTCCAATCATGTAATCATGTAAAAGCAAAGCAAAGCTAAACAGTTCAACATTAAATACCCCAATACGAGCTACGCGCAACTGATGTGCGCAAGCATTTGATTTACCCTCTGTTTAAAGAAAAACATTCATACAGATTATATGACCTTGCTGACCTTGACATTTTTTAAATATCCTTCTGTACCACTGTTTCTGTTAAGATAGCATTTGACGAGCTTTTTGACGAACATTACTTTAACTATTAAGTAGGGTTTGATTAAAATGACACATATAATGAGTATATTACAAGAAAATTTGTCCTCTTATCAATGTGTCTAAAAGACTACGAGTTTCCAAAGGCTGGGGGTGTTGCATGGCCACTTTGCCCAGATTCCATTTGATACTGTTTCAAACATTCTGAAAGCACATGCTTAAAAATGAATCTAAAAATAAAATAACTAACTAAATAAAAAAGCAACATAGTCAACCACACAGGCTATAAAATTAAGAAAGTGGCAATACTGTAATGGTATCTTAAGAAGAAATGAAAACACCAGATTTTATTACTTTACATACATTTCCAATTACAAATTGTATGCCATTTCATTAAAATAATTTGCTTTAATGTTTGTCAAGTTTTCAGCATTCTGTGGAATTAACAGAGACACAGTACCATTCTGAAAGTTTTTGAAATATCAAGATCTGGCCTTTGCGTACCTCTGAGAGTTTGAGTGGAGGTGTGTAGTTCTGGATCAAAGAATGCAAATAACATTTTGTGGAAGATTTTGAGGTCCAACAAGCTAGAACAAATTTGATCCTGGCTGCAACAGAAATAAATGAGTTACATGAGAAAACTTTGGTGCTAGTCAGCAGAATGTTCAATGTTCTGTAGTGGAGCAATGGAACTTGAAGGCAGACCAGCAAGGAAAGTTCTGCTGTCAGGGAATTCTTTGCTTTGAGGTATGTCAGTTCAGTATTGTACAAATTAAGCATTAGATGGTGATTAGATTAGACGGCCATCCAGAAAGAGATCGGAAATGCAGTCAAAAAACTGTTTTGAAACTCTTGCGGATGATGGAGGGAATGAAAAGCTAATATAAAGATGAGATAATATTCTAGGCAATGGATACTAATCTCTGAGCTCAGTGATTTAGTGGATAGTGAGAATAGGAATGGAACAAGAATTGGTCCCTGTGGAACTAGTAGTAATGCTATCAGCTGATAAAAGTAAACTTGCCACATTACTTGGTAGAATCAATTGTCTAAGCACAAATAGAACCAGGCAGGCACATGACCTTGCCAGTGACAAAATTAATAAGACTTGACATGAGAATCTGATGATTTAGAGTGTCCAATGCAGCAGGCAGATCCAGAAAGATCAGTATTAAAGACGAGTTTTCCTTGAATATGAAGATCTTCAGTTACTGCAGGAGAGGAAGAGAGCAGTTTCTATAGAATGACCTGCCTTGTAACCAGACGGATTAATATCGGGAAGGTTGTTTTCTTGAAGAAAGCAGTTCATCTTCAGAAGTGTAGCACATTTGGGAAATGGAAAGAGGGAAACAGGTCTGTAGTTGGACCTGTCAGCTTGGTTGAGTGATAGTTTCTTCAGTGGAAGTGTAGCTTGAGGCATCTTGAAAAGGGAAGCAACTAGGATTTCAGTGATGTATTGATTGTTGTTGTGGTATGTGCTACAAGGCTACTGGCAATTGCCTCAAGAAGTGAGGAGGGTACTGGATCCAGTGGACAGGTCATCAGACTAATTGTGGTCAATAGTGTTGTTCAGTAAGCAGTTTGCATGTTAAGAAAGTCAAGAAGTGATTATTAGTGAGATAGGCCTATCATGAATGAATGTTGGTGAGTTCTTGCGTAAATGGGTTATGAAATGCTGTTTCATTTTCTCTCAGCAGTACGAAGTAGAGATAATTGATATTGTGTTAAACGTTAGCTTATCTGCTACTATGAAAGAAATAGCATACATTTTATTAAGGCCAGAGTATGTATGTTTAACATTTTCATACAATTGCCTTTACTTCAAATAATGTACCAGGTTATTGAATTGATTAGTGCTTTGGCTTAATGATATTTGCTTTGTCTTACAAATGGTGTGCTGCTGCCAGTGTGTGTAAATTGCTGTCAGTGTAAGCTGTGTAAGATAATGTAGGGTATTGCACTCGCGTGGCTTGAGCCTTTTTTACAATTCTCGCACACAATGGACTGTGGGTTAGGCATGAACTTGTCTTGGGGGATTGATTTCTACAGGTGTATTTAGGTTCCAAATGTTATTTAAGTGCCGAAATAATTATGTTGGACCTCGGTGACATCATGGGCATGCCGATGTCTTCTTAATGAACCAAGCATGAAGAAACCAGCAGTGCAAGGAAAGGTCATGAAAGGACTGCCAATTTTAGTTAGATCAATAGCTTTTCAAATGTGTTTGACTATATTGACGGCTAGCTGAGACTGACCACTCTCTTTGATGTTGACATTTCTGTGATGAAAGGGAACAGCTTTATTGAGTTTTTCTGAGTTTACCAAAACATTTAGTCTCCATCGATAAAAGGCAATAAGAGTCCAAAGACACCTGTCAAAAGCAGGTTAAGCCTTTATGTTGCCTCACAAACCAATAACAAGATCTCCAACAAGCTGCAATTTGTCATTGGTACTTCTTTTACAAAATTATACACAAATTTTTTATGGAGTCATTGGTATTTGATACATCTGCTGTTACAGAGGCACAATATATAGTCAAAAACTGAGTGACACAGTGTGAATGCAGGGTAAAAGAAGTAATAGAAGTACAAGATTGTTATTAGCTGTGTATACGTTCTTCTATAAGTGGATTTGGTAAACATAGACGATAGACTAGGCTTACTGAGTATAGAGAGATGTAGGGTAGTGCGAAATGTTTTTCTTCCTCATTTTCCCAATGCATTTTCATATACATTTAATGGATGTGGGGAAGAATATTTCATAGATACTGGGCATGTGAAAATCCTTAAGTGAAGCAAAAAATGAAGAACATTCAGTCTTTTCCCAGACACTCTCCCCCAAAAATTAAAATTTAAATAGGATTCAAGCAAGAATGTGTTAGGGGGACTTTCACAAGGACCCAGCTTGGCAGGACGGAAATTCGAACTACACTGAGTGCGTGGAAAAAGCTAATTTTGATTTAAATTTTCACCAAATTATGATTAATAGACTATTTGAATTGCCTTAGTTCATGTAAGAATCTATTTCGCTAAGACAAAATGAAAGATGATATCAGCTGGGTAGCATGAAACTGGTTTTGGTTATGATGTGGTCTTTGCTACATGTTAACGCAGGAATAATTGTGATGGAATATCTATCAGCACTGCAGTTTTATTGTGCAAATAAAAATGTATGCTCTGGCTGAAAGAGAGTGTGAATGAAAACATGCTATAGGGAGCTAGAGAGGCAGAAAATAATGCATGCTGCATTTATTTAGATTCCTTGGTGTTTTAGGCTGTCTAATGTATTGTCAGAAGTGTAAATAATTGAAGCAATGAAAATGTCAGACTGTTCTATGTGCCTGAAGCTATGTTATTATCTAATCACAATTGAATGTAAAATCTTGTATTGTGAGTAGAGATTAGTTACATATTTAGATTTCACTGCTAGAAAGAAAGAAAAGAAAGAATAATAGATGGAAGGACCAAAGTATAAAATCCTTGTAGTATATACTCATTCTGTCCAACATACACATAATGTACTCACTATATATACTGTACTTTGTGTTTATAGCATTATATGTTTTCTGTTCTGCAAACTCTATAGGGCTAGATATGTAGGTTCACCTCTCACCTTACATCACTAAACAATGGCATTTAATATGGATGACCCTATAAATTCAGTCAGACTTATGAGTGGATAAGCATGGATAAGAACTCCACAGAATATCTTCTTGTTGCAATATTGTACTTGGAATAATAAGTAGTATATTTGTACTACCCAACCCATGGTGCTTACAGTTACTGACTGAAAAACTGCATGTTTCATAATGAAAAGTGTAATTAGTCCCATTTTAGTGGATGAAGTGCAGCACATTTTGAATGAAAATGACTTTACCAAGTATGGGATAATATTTGAAAAGTAAAGACTACTGATGTATTTTGTCTGCAATCACATGTATTGTGATAAATATTGTGTATTGTTAAAATGTCTTTAAATATTGTGATATTATATTTATACCATACTGCCCACCCATACTCTCAGTGTGATTGTGTTGCGCCTAGTGGTAAGTTGAGACTTGGTAGTGAGAGATGCAGGTAAGCACAGACTATTTTTACATGGTATTAGTGATAACAGTTTTGTGACAGAGCTGTTTCGTAATATCACTAACAGTGCTTACACTCATCTACAGCAGCAAACCCCATATGAAAACATAAAGAACATTCAAATTCCACACAGGTGGATTGCGAGGTCGGCATCAAGCTGGACAGCAACCACACTGACTGCTTGTTTCACTGTGCCACCCATTTGTCTATGGCAGTGGTGTCAAACGTACTGCCCGCGAGCCTGAACCAACCGATTCAGTCCGATTCAGTCCAGCCCGCAGGATAAATTTGAAAGATTGCAATGAGACATGAACTAGAATTTCTAAATAAACATTTAGGGGTGTTTTACACATGGAGCAGTTCAAAGAAGAAGAAAAAGCCAAATGCTCAGTGATCACTACAGTACACCTACTTACTTTTGTACTCGTCTTTACACCCTCATTAGCCAAAATGTCTTTGTCAAAAAGTAGATACTGAGTGTAGAATTTTCCAAGAAAAATGGACAGCTTTCTATTTATTCACAGAGGTGAATGGGAAACCTGCGTCCTTGGTGTGTATGCAACACGTCAGTGTTTAAAGAGTATAATATTCGGTGACTATGAGACTCAGCATGGTGAAAAATACGACAGCCTGCAAGGACAACTGAGACGAGAGAAAATAAACAAGTTGCTGGTGGGTCTGAAGAAACAGCATAAAAATCATTCCTATATATTGATTAGTTGATTTAATCTTAAAGTGTAATAGGCTACTATTTCTTTCAGTTCTAAATACCTGTGACTTAAAGTGTTGTGCCTACAAACACTGTTATCAGTTGTAATGCACACATGAAAATGATAAACTGAAGCAAATTGCACATTTTTCTTGAGATGTCTGAAGTTTTTCATAATGTTTTGTAACAGGATAGTATAAAATATCCTAATGTAATTGTACTTCTTTCGTCGAAAGCAAAGGGGAAAAAAGTGAATTTATTGATATTTATAGCTATGATGAGCTGTGCTATGATTTTAATGGTCCGGCCCACTAGGCATCAAATTAGGCTGTATGCGGCCCCTGAACTAAAATGAGTTTGACATTTTCGTCTAGGGAGACTACAAAGCTGTATACTTCACTACAAAATTTGTCAACATACTGGCATTTAGTGTTTGTTATCACACCAAGAACAACTGAACTTATAGCTGTACATTCTGTGAATGAGCTTAAATAAAATGTCTGAAAGAAAGACCTCTTAGTTCATAATAACCCTCTAGAGTGGTAGAATATTTCCCAATTGCAAAGACAAAAACATTAAGCAGCTACAGTAAATGTATATATTTAATACTGCACATCATGACATTGATCAGTCCTGGAAAATCCAAAGTAAATATGCTCAGGTACTTATGGATCAAGTCAGAATAAGGGTTTGGCTGGATGACAGGAGCATCTAAGGACATAAGGACTGACATTTAGCCAATCTAATTACTACAGAGATCACAAAATACTTAATGTAGGTTAGCTATTCGACAAGAAGGATTGAAAAATTGCGCACTGCGCTGCCCTTCCACAGGTGAATAGTGTTCCAAAAGTCAGAAGAAGAAAAATCGGACAAAACAGAAACAATGAAATCAAAGATTGTGGAAAGGAAAACAATTAAGCAAAAAAAATACAAAATGCAAACGAAATTATTGTTAAATTCTATTAAAAGTATTAAGTTGATATTTTATATATTTGTCTGTTTTGCATTCATAACATTCTTATACTTCATAGCATACATACTTTCAGCTAATTTTGCTTGCAAAGTTATCTTTGCTTTTGTGGAATGTTTGGCACAAAATTCCATACATGAAACTTGTCACCATCCACATGCACACCATGACGCAACCATGTGTCATGGAAAGAGAAAATCCTCTTAATATCACATTTAAATTTAAGAAATTGGGAAATCTATTCATAATATATGTTAAATAAATAATTTAATCTCTATTGGTAACAATTTGGTCACTGTTGATAAAACAATGAAATCCAGTCACACAGAGCAAAAGTGAACATATGACTTCATAAAGTGATTTATATTATTTAGCAGATGGACTTTTTCCAGAGCGACTTACAACTGATAGAACCTTATAGCCCAAGTAATTGTGTTTTAAGGACCTTGTTCAATGACTCAACAAGCTTGGTAGAGGTAGGATTTGAATCCTGGACCTTCTGTTCTGGAGTCCAGTTCCTTAACCTTTAGGCTACCACAGTCCAAAGATGTGATTATACCATTTTCCTGTTGATAATTTTCCTAAGGAATATTATACTTAAACTGATACAGTGAATTATCCTCATTGATATGACAGTCATGTCAACTGCAAGCTTCAGATCACTTTTATTTTAAGCACAACCCACAACTAAAACTGGAATAAAAAACGAGGGGAATATTGGTACATATATGCTTGTGTTGGGTGAGGCAAGTGACAGCTGTGTGTTGAGTGAGGGGAAAAAGTTTAAAGATTATAGACTGATAAACTCTAAATCTGATTTCTTGCTTTTATTAAAAGGACTTAAAGACCTTAAGGTCCTGACAAGTAGCGACAAGTTTTGATCAGTGTGGTTCAATGCCATTGCTGTGACTGGAACTCAAATCTTCCTGGTCACTAAGATGAAATCATTAGTATAGTCATTTGTAACTATTGGAAAGTCATCGGAGATTAACTTTTATTTGATTTATTTTTACTCCAAGGTATAGAACAGTTTATGTTTTGTTCTAAGCTTTTGCAACCCACTGTACAATTGTCATAATTATTAGTCCTACTTATCAGGCTTCACTTCTTAAAGATATTGTTTTGTGTGGCTGATGCCATATCAATCTGCCTGCCATCCTAAAGTAGATATCTGGCAAAAGAGGATGAATAAATTATCACATTGAAGTCACAGCACATGCATCTTATGTCTTACACCTTATCAGTAAGGGGTACAAACACACGTGCATAGCTTAAAATAATGCTTCATTTGTGCCTCAATTTAGCCTCAGCTTTCGAGTCTTAGCACCCACATTTACAGTCACATTGTGTAAGTGATAATGACGTATATCTCATTGGAAGTGTGTGTAATCTTTTAATAATGTACTTTGTTACATCAGGGTGCGAAGCATATGGTTTGCTACCAAACTCACAAAACAGTCTAACATGGTCTGCATGGAATATTTGAATAATCTGTGTTATTCAGCGTTTAATTTACCTGCACAGTTTTTTCAAAGTATTAAAAACCAGCACATATCATGGTTTTCTCGATCCTGCTAAATTCAGGCAGATAATAGGCAGATTGGCTACCCTAAAGTAGATTTGGGTACGTTTAAATGAGTGAGTATCTGATGCTCTTCACCTGGAGCCACACCTTTTTAATGCAGATGCCTAAATAAGATGTGTCAATAATTAAACAAGTGTAATCAGGCATTAGTCTTGGAATAAAAACACAGATTTTTCAGTTTCATTCTACGTCACTGATACAACATATGCACACATATTTTAGTTTGGAAAGGTTTTTTTAAAAGGACTAAATGTTTCTTGGAAATAGTCTTCAACAGCCTGCTATAATTCTGGGCCAAGAATCAAAGCAGTGCAATGAGATTAAATGTAAAAGTGTCTTGTATTTTTCTGACCATGTCAGTGTTTGGAACATTGTGTCAATTTAAGAACGCTGTTCAGTCCTCTGGGAGAATATTAAACCAGAACATTAAAGTTTGATGACTTTCATTCACTTATCTCACAGCACTGGCCTCACAAATCAGGCCAATTAGTTTGAGATTGGGGACACACAGCTAAATTGATTTGGTTTCTTTGTACAGCTGCTTTAAGATGGCACTTGGTTCTACAGAACAGCATAAAACTGAGCTAAATGTTTTTGTTGAAGAGAATTCTCTCAATTTTGAGTATAGCGAAAACAGCAGACTAACATTTGCTAAGTAGTATTTTAGTATTGGCTAAAGTATTGTGGAGTAAAATGCATACATTTCCATTTTCCCCACCTTTTTTCTTTATATAGTTTGTTATGCAAATTGTAAGTATTGATCATTTGTTCTAGTTTGAGGACACCATGTGTTTAAGCAAGATTTAACAAGTTTAGCAAGTTTAAATAAGGTGAGGTGGTAAGCTAAATCCTTGAGGTTGATGTGCTGTTCTTCATTGGAAAAGAACGGCATGATGCACTACAGATAGCATTAGCTCTCATTACTTAGCTGATTTGAGGGGTCAATAAATCGATTGGTGAAAAATGTAAATCTTTGGTATATATTATTATAGGTGCAGGCCACTGACATATTGTCCCTCCTCATCTTTTCTGGCTGGTTTTTGCAGTTGGCTAGGGTCAGTGTCACTACTAGTACCATGGTGCTGTACATGGACCCTACATAGTTTGCACAGGTAGTCCAACACTTGCAGGATGGCTGTGTGTCATTGCCAGAAGGTTTACTGTGTCTTCCAGTCTTGCGTATGAAAGGGGACTACAGGAGGGGCTATAGGCAGTTACTTTAGGTGAGCTGAGCTAGGTGAGTCCTTAACCCCTCAGCAGGACCGGTCTCTGCCACTTTATGCAAGGAGGGACAGGATGAGCACTGCCAGAGCCCTACAAAATGTCTTCCAGCAGGCCACTGGCGTGAGTGTATGACCAAACAATAGGAAATAGGCTTTATGAGGATGTCTTGAGGGCCAGCATTCAGCATGACCGATTCGGTGGCAGGTCAGCAATGTTCTGGGATGGCATATCCCTGGAAGGACGCATGAACTCGACTTGCTAGATGGCGGCACCCTGACTGCTATTAGGTATCAGGATAAATTCATTTAAATCATTATATGGGTTCATGTTCATGTTCTGCAAGATTCTGCAGGTAGTTCTTGGAAGATGAAGGAATTCATACCATTGACTGCGCCCACTCTGTTCACCTGAAGTGAAACCACTAGAACACCTCTGGGACCTTATGTTTCGGGCCAGCCAGCTGCCAGGTTGCACTTCAGACTGTCCAGGAGCTCAGTCATGCACTCTTCCAGATCTGGAACGAGATCCCCTCCATTGTCTCATTAGGAGCATGCTCCACATGCATACAAACATGTGGAGGCCATGCAAACTACTTTGTACCATTTTGATTTGCTGCATTGGAATTTCTGCTAAATGAACTAGCCTGGTGAATAATTTTCCTTGATATTCAGGTGTCTATGAAGTCTACCCTCTGTAGGGTAATCATTTTAATTTCCATCAAACTATGTTGCATCCTTTATTTTTTCCATTGAGATCTGACTTTATCAGTGTTTCACTTTTTACAGTGCTTATAGTGCTTATATTATGGAATATGAATTTCATATTAATTTATGGAAATTTACAATATAGGAAATACAGTAAGGTACTGTTACAACCATGTCTATTTCTACATCTCTGAAGAGGATGGTATGAGACACCTGGCACTTTTATTGATGGAAATCCAAAAATGCATTAATACACAGTATTATGAACAACTTGGAAGATGAACCAGTGAGAGCATAATGAATGTGAACCAGTTGATATAATTAAAGGTGAAACATAATATGCGGGTAGTGGAGAACAAACAAAGTAGTTTTTACAATAGGACAGGAATATAAAACTACAAAAAATGCCATTCACAGCTTTAAATGAATAAGTACTGGTAGATCATCACTACCACTACTAAACATGAGTAACCTACACAAAAAAAGATTTCTGAAGATTGGTGAGGTAGTCACACACAGACATACATGAAAACTGCAACTCCTATGCTGGGCAATATGATCTCAAATCAGTATCACAATTAATTGAATATTTTATCTGGATTAGAATTACTGAATGATGATTTAGATTTTTTGTTGTTGTTGTTGTTGTTGTTTGACCTCATAGTTCACTGAAAGGGCTTGCATTATATTATACTCAACTTTTAAAACTGGAAGATTTTTTTCTAATACAACTGCATGCTGTTTTGATTTTAAAATAGTTGAAGGAAAAACAGAGATGAACTATTTATGGTTAATTATTGCGTATTTAAACCAATTGTGATTTTGCAGAATGTGGCATCAGTTATTTATTTTCACTTTTTCATATTGTGTCGCTTTTGTAAACACACACAGTGGGGAACATATTAAGATAATTTGTAACATCAAGAGAATTGAAAAAATTGTAGATTTTTTAATTTTTTAATTTTTTAATTATTGGCCAAGACCTCAATTGCCACCTCTGCTCATGGATCCGCAGCATTGGTTGGTGAACAGCTATTTACAGCTACAGTGTCTGGAGTAAGAAGAGTGTACAATGTGGGTACAGTAGACAATCCCAAAACACCCCAAACAGAATGACACAATGGAATTTCTTAAGGCTACTCTGAAATGCATGCAATTTAGCAATTATAAATTCTTTATTTCTGGATTATATTCTAATATTTTTAACTGAAGATGCTAGTAACTGAAACCATGGGTAGTAAATCCACGGGCACAAGGCTCTATTATATACAGATAGTATTCAAATACAGTAGGTGGCAGTAATGCACTAGTAATGCCAACCATCAATACACAGGAAAAGAAGAAGAAGAAGAGGAGGCGCAAGACGTCCACAGTACTGTTATTAGTGGTGGAAGACGGGTGTGAATCGGAATGAGATGAAGAAATGAGGTTGAATTAGACAAAGAGAAGAAGCAAGCTGGCAAGACTAGCAAGGACATTTGAAACCCAAAGATCTGAGAATAAAAAGAGTGAATAAAAGAATTAATGGGATTCAGATGAAGTCATAGAAAAATGAAAGAAGTAGCGCCTTAATTTCAGTCCCTATCTATGAATTTTTTGAAGGTCAGTGCAGCAATACAAATGCTAATAGATGAGGTATAGCTTTTGTTTGTAGAGTTTGTAGTTTAATATAGTTGAATATAATATAATACATTGTAATATATAACTCAGCTGCAGAAACCACACTGTTGAAATTAGAGTTAGGCAGGATACACATACACAGGATAAATTGCATTATATATTCTCTTCATGACTCATGTCTGGTTTGGGGGGTTTGTTCTTTCTTAATGCCTAGTCAAATGTCTTGTATGTTTTGTGTGAAGTATGTGTTCATGTTAGCGTTAACATTGGGTAGTTGTATTAGTACAGTATTTGTGTGTATTATTGTGTTATAGTATTATTGTCTGGTGGCTGGGTTAGCGCTACTGTTTGAATTAGCACCTTGTCTAGTGCTTGTGTTAACATTCCATTTCATAGTACCATGTTGTCTGTTATTTGCATTAGCATTTCTGTTTGCTCCACATTAATGACTGCACTGGTGTTCACATCAGTGCTTGTGCTAGTCAGCTCGCATTGAGTACATGTTTAATGTATGTTTCATAAATGCGTGTGGAGATGGTGAATTATTACTGATCCAATCATTCATCACCATCTCTTACTCCACACCATGATCACAATTTTAAATTCAAGTTACATTTTACAGGTCTAGTCTGATAATCCATTCAAGACTTTGCTATAACAATGTCTACATTTGGGAAAAAAAGTTCTCTGATGATTTACCCAAATGAAACCTGCTGATTCCAAATATGAAGTAAAAATATACAATATGAAATTTTTTTTCACAAATGAGAAATGCTCAATCAAAGATTGTTATATTATATATTGTCCAAGACAGCAATAGTTGTAGTTGTAATTTAAATTGTAAAATGTAAAATGAGAAGCTTTCAACTTCTCATGTGAAAAAGCAGTACATTTGATACATCTTGATCTAAAGCCATAACAAACTGTGAGTCCCAATTTTTTCCCAACACTTTGAGGAATAACAAGTGGTTCATTCTTCATGGTCTTGTCACTGATCAAATATTTCTCTCTAGCCTTGTGTAATGCAAGTATATTTTGTGTAACCATTTTGTTGTCCTAGAAGCATCAATATAACCTTCAGGTTGCTGCATTAAATCCAGCATTGATCATTATATTTGATTTTTTTTTTTTGGAGAATGGTTCTTACAGATTCATGCATTTCTGTCATATTTACCGAGCGAGCAATAGGACTGGAAGCTAACTTGTTGCCATTGTGAAGCAACGCACACATAAGATCTCTCTTTGAACTGACAATAAAAAGCCACCATTCTTCAGCTACATAACCATTCCATTGAATCAATAAGTCATTGTAATAATTACCATGCAGAAGTAGCAGTCATCAACATGGTTTTGAGGCTCTTGAAACACCATTGGAACTCCAAAGCTGAGATTATTTCTCTGGCCTTTAGTCCACTGTTTTGGGTTTCCTGCACACATGTCCATATGTGGTGCCCAAGGTTTGTCCTGGTCTCCCAGTTTAACCTTAAAATGTGCATGATAAGCTTTTTTGTACAAAGTCAGATATACTTGTCCTTTGTTTGAGTGTTGTAAAACAACCACAAATGGAACATTTCATGATCATTCCGGCACCGTCCACAAACTTTTACAGTGTCGTATGACATATTTAACAAAAACAGATTTAACAGAGTTCAATTTGCTGCAACTTGTAAGCCTTTCTGAATGAATGCTTCTTATATAGCTTTAAAACGTCAAAGTCAGCTGTTTTTAACCTGTTTAATAAGCAGTCTTCATAATAGTTATACATATTGCATATTCAGCATTTCCATTTTGCATATTCAGCATGCCTTTCTGCAGACTCATTATCTCTTTGCTTATTCAACATACCTAACTAGTAATGCTGTCTTGTTGCTATAAGAGTTTACAAGTGGAGTGTGTTTTGCCGGAAAAAAAACAGACGCAACTAGAGGAAATGGATGTGATTTTTGGATTCAGCGCACTAAAATCCATAAAGATCACATTGTCTTGTAGTCAGCAAAACTGATGTAGACCTGTGAAATCTATTTTAACACATACCCTTTTGATTCAATGTAATCTACCTAACACACATCAAATCTTCTTATGAGCAACATGAACAATTACTAGTGCAAGGGGAAAACCTTACTTGTGTTCAAGGCAAAGGAGGAACTATTCTTTTCAAGGTTAGGAAGAAGGCTGGTGGTAACTTGGAAGAAACTAGAAAACGATGCATTGCAAGAGAAGAACCTAGTTTAAATGTCGGCTATAACACAAGTTTAACAATTTCTCAACACTTCATTACTAATTTAATCAACCTTAAAAAATGTCACTAGGATTTTCTCATCTTTAAAAGTCCACATAAAAAATTGATGTTGTTGATCTGAACTAGCTGCTGTATAACTGAGTGTCAGTAGCTCATCATGAAATATTTCAAAAGTATGAAGCCACTATTAGTTTATACAGGTGTTTGCACCACATTACTAGCTTGTCAGTCCTAAAACAAGATTTCTAAATGCTATATTAATGACTATAAATTGTTTATTAGTCCTTACAAATGGTGCTTAAAAGTTTGTCAATCTTTAGAAGTAAAAAAATGCACTACACATAAAATTTAAGGGACATTTCAAAATGAATATGAAGTGATTACAAATTATGCATTTGATTTTATTTAATTAAACAAGATAATCAAAAAAGCAAATGAAAAGTCAAAGAAAGTTGTATGATATAGAAAATGAAAATAGATACAAACTCAATTATCGTAATAATACTACTACTGTAGTAGTAGTCCCAGTGATATATTAATTTAGGTGAAGAGTGCATGTGCAGCTGGACAAGAGTACCACACATTGACTGTTCAGTAGGGTGTATGGTCACCCAAGACTTTCAAAACACACTAACAGTAATGGGGCACGGACAGGATCAGATTATCCAGAAGTCCTTGTGGGATCCTCCGGCACTCTTGCTCCAGGGCAACTTCCAGGTGTTGTGGAAGGCATTGGATGGTTTGCCAGACATCTTCCCAGTGCATCTCAAGCATGTTTAATGGAATTCAGGTCTAGAGAATGTGAAGGCCAGTCCAGGAGTTCAAGTCCTGCCTCCTAAAACATGTTGTTGATGAGTGGGACCTTGCATTAACATCCATGAAAAGATACAGTACCACTATAGGATGCAGGACTTCATCTTGGTTTCTGACAGTAGTCAGCATACCATGACAAAGCAGGTAATGAGGGGGGCTATCTTTTAGGCCATGTCCGGAACATGGATGCCAACTTGAAGGCCACCATATTGAATCAAGCGCAAAGTTTTCCAATGGGAATGTCAATCTTCTTTGAATCCATGTGACTACCTAGTAAGACGCCAGGTAAGGCAACCATGAAATCTGGCTGAACAATGATGTCACCTACATCAACCTTGTCGCCTACTGTCCAGTCCACACCGAATCAACTCACAGTTGTTATTCATGCTCATTTAGGTATTAGGTACGTACCAGTCACATGACTATTTTTTGTCCAGTGAGTTCATTCTGATCACCTAATCACTATAATATAACACATATCCCAGTACGTGTGGTTCCATGCAGGACACTCATAATGATACACCCCGTGTACATAGCATTTAGCACACACTATTATTCAGAGTGACTTACAACTGGCAATAATAAAGTCTGAACAATTGTTTGTTAAGGGCCTTGCTTAAAGTCTGACTAGCCCAATGGACCAATAAATGAATAACTGTGCCACCATAGTTGGTACGTAGGACACATTGCCCAATTAAAAGAATTGTGAAGTTAGAAATTAAAATATTAATTTAAATAAGTTACAAATGAAATTATTTGTATGCTATGGTTTATGTAGTCACCAGATGGCAGTCCATTTGGATACTACTGATATGTTCCTACTGCTATCAAAACACACCTCAGATACTACAGTAGAATGGTGTTTCAACTCTCCAGTACAGTTCCAGAGTATATGTCATCAACTATATGTCAGTGTACCAACACCTTATTTGTAGTTTGACACCGTTATGTGGACATTCCTTTTTTTAATCATTGAACCTCATTACTAACTCAGTATGGAAGTGGGCACTTCAGGAGATTTTGCTTCTAAGCATGGGGTACGACCTTCACAAAAACACAAACAGCAAATCATGTGCTGTGTACATTGAAATGGTCTTCATCAACTAGTGCAACACACACTTGTTTTTATTCTCTACACCTGCGTCCACCTGCAACTTGAAATGTAGAACCGCTCCTACTGCTGTAATCGTAATTACTTAGTGAATGTACTGTGTTTAAAGCCTAATAAGAAACGGTTCACAAAAAAACAGCACACAGTTAATCACTGAATGTAAAGTGTGTGAGCCTGTGTGTGTGGCATGCAGGGCTGAAGCTCAGTGGTGGATGCATTGATTCATTCATGCTGAGAGGGAGAGCATGAGCGCAGAGAAGAAGAAATCCATTTTCTCTTCCTAACAAGTGGGGATTGATGCTTCTCTTGGCCTGTAAGGGATAATACTGTGCAGGCCAAGTAAGATGCACTTGATACAACCCCATGTGCTTTGATGGAGAGATGTGTTAAATGTTCTTGTTTATGTGTACATTTATGAAATCACTCATGGAACCAGAATTGTAATTAGAAGAGAAAATAACTAACAACAGCTAATCCCTGAATGTGAAATTTCTTGATATTTAACAAACCACAGCAAATTCACTTAATTGTAAGAAAAGGCATGAATACTTATCACAGCTTTACATAATTATCCAAATACGATCTTATGCAAATGTTTGCCCACCCCTGGTCAAATTACATGGTTGTATGATTTTCTACATTAAAGAAAGTATGCAGGGATAACTGCAACACTATTTACTGTTGCTGAATAATGAGAAAGAAATCCTTCTGTTCAGACTTAGTAACGCAAACCTTTCACAAGATGGCTTCTGGGTTTTGTGCCGGAGCTAGACTCTGGAGCTGAGCTCATAGTGTTGCTACTCCCTATGAAACACATGCTTTTTGAAATAATGGCATTTACTCCCTTTTTGTGGACAATATATCAAATAGGAATTAATTTCAGGTCAACCACAGAAACACTTAAGTACTTTACAATAACATATCGAGTCCTTTGATTGGCTAAAAAGACCAAACAAAAGGTTAAATTCATTAGTCTGTTTAGTCTGGGTTGCTCCAAGGTGCATTTATACTCAGGAAGTATTTGTGTTCTTTATTTTATAAGGCTTCTGAGATATGAAAATTTGAGCCAGTTGCGTAACTCTGTAAACAGTAAACAGAGACCTCGCTTAGAGAAATAGCATATTTTTGTCAGAAAATAAATTGTTTGTCAGTGGATATGGCACCAGAATTAAATTTTGACATTAATGAGGCTAGCGAGGCAAACCCGTCAAATGTTACCTCCATAATAATGTCCATTAGGAAATGTCTGTTCTCATGTACATCCGGGATCTGATAAGGTTGTTATTATGAAAACCCACTGGCAGCAGTTGTAATGGCATACATAACATTATAGCACAACTCAAAATGACACAGTACTGTTAGAGAATGTTTTATTAAACAGAAATTGCTCTTTAACACAGGTGGCACCAGCATGAGCAGACTGAATGCTGAACAACGTTTGTTGTTTGATATGTGGCAGTCAGTATCAGTAATAAAATTAATTTGTGCATGGGAATTACTGCAGTACTGCACTTACAATGCAATGCTATAAGTGAACTATATAAAGTCATAGGTCACACATACAGATCACATTAGGTGAAATTTCACAGAAAGTATCCTTGATGCACATGCATGTACATACATTGTGCAAATCCACTCTACTCACACATTTGCAGTTGTAGCTGGTACAAAAGTACAGTGAAATGTAAAGCGGCTGCTCTGAGGACTGTAAAAGTGAGAATAAGGCAGTGACATAGATTGAGGGAGTAGAAGTAAAATCAAACTTCAGAATAAAGAATAAAACAAATAATAATAATAATAATTGAATAAATAAATAATGCGTTGGTTTGGACTGAGTTTTGTATAAAATAGATTGGGAATTTATAATCACATAATCGATAGTTTTAGTACTTTAACATATTTAGACTAGTGGACATGAACAAAATAAGTTAGCAGCCTCACAGGCTTGCACAGATTCCACATAATGGAAACTGTTACACTTGGTAAATATGCTGACGTTTTAATAAATATGATGTTTTAATAATAATGGACCACTATGAGTTTGTTTTCTGCTAGGCCTCAGCTCTTGATACCCTGCGACCCTAATGAAGATTAAGCAGGTACTGAAGTTGCATGCATATTTTATCATTTATAATGAGCTGAAAAATGAGTGAAAACAGATTCCACTGAATGAAAACTGCTGCCCTTTGGTGAACATGCTGATTCATACTAGTATTGTCTTCTCTCCTGACCTCCGGGTAGCTCTCATTAACTGTTCTGATTTTACAGCATAATTAAGATACAAACCACAACCTGAAAAAGTCACAGTTTCACAATTTAGTGATGTCTTTTCTGATAACTATGAGTGACAGACAATGCTTCTAACCTTATTAGGATACCTGCTTTGTTTAATGCAGTGTCTCACAGGACAGTTCATTATGTGCCAACTATGCCTGCATTTACATTTACAGCATTTAGAAGACGCCCGTATCCAGAGTGACTTGATCTTACTGATACTTTCACAGTCACTATGACACTTTACCTATACTTTACCTACACTATGCCACTTTATCTACACCTGGACACTTTGTATACTGCAATCCGTTAATGCTGCTCACACTTACATTTAAGTTACATTTACTGTTTATGTCTACTTTATATCTTATATTAAGACTTATCCTTATTGGTTGTAAGTGGGATCGTGCGATCTAAATTTCGTTCTACCTCATGTACCACAGGAGGAGTAGAGTAGGAGTAGAGCCTTAATATAGGCTTAGGTCTGAGACTGACCTAATTGCGATTACTACTGTTCCATTTGAGAGCAAGAGCACGAGACGGGGAGAGAGAGTAAGAGAGAGCAGGTAAATGTAACAGAAGGAAAGCTAAGAATGCTAACAAAAGATTGAGACAGCAAAAGAATTGTCAATCTGAAAGAGTGGATATAAAAATAGCAAGAATCAGCATGAGAGCAAAGAGTGGCAGAGAGAATCTAGGACAGATAAGAGAGTAAGGGAGAAGAATTTCAGTAGTCAGTGTTACATTGAATGAGCTGTCACTTGTAAGTCACCTATAAAAGTCTACACATACACACACACGCACACACACACACCAGTGGCCTTGAATGGCCACTGATTGATACAGTACCTGTCAGAGATAAGGCCCAGGAATAGACCTTCCTATATTTCACTTCAGTTTCATATCTCATGTTTCTGGAACCCAGTGTTCATTTCAAAGCCATTTCTTGTAATCCTTTCCTACAACAAGCAGCCAGACATTTTTCAAAATAAGGCTTACAATGCTGTTTTTTTCTGACGGAAGCACTGTCTACACTGTCTTACATCCCACTCAAATCAGTTACCATTTCCACTGTTGTCTCCTGTTTTTCTATGAAGCAGTGGAGAACAATTCTTAAGTTTATTGTCTTAATCCTTTATTAGACATTTTGTAATATAAATACATTTTCTGCTGTGAGAATAGAAATGACAGAACTTATGTTCATACTCATGATTTAGGTCTGGCCTGTTGCTATTTTTAGATAAAGATTCTATAATCAGCAAATAGCAAATTTGAAATTACTGTGGTATATAGTAATAAGTAGAAGCTTATAGTAGCTTCTCAGTAACTCGTCAGATTGTGTAAAAGATAAAACTCAAGTACATGAAAATTGTAGGGTCGGTTTTTCCATAGTACGTTGTACACTAGTTTTGACAATTAGACTATTGTTTATTAGCCAGTGACCAATATTTATATTTAATTAATTGATTTATCTGTATTTGTATGAAATATATTAAAGTTTTCAATATTTTTAAAGTCAGTTTTTTAGGTGGTGTATGGGCATTATTACTATATTCATTTTCATACCTGCTTAATCCACACATGCTCTGCAACACAGAACCCTTTCCCAGACATTAGTCAGAAGAGCTACGTGTAAACACAAATGTCTGAAACATTTGTACCGAATTTTATCCTGCCAGGTCCCTAGTACAGAGTTTTAATAATTTCCATATGAGCCCATGGGTATTGTTCATAAGCCCATACTTTATTGTTAGGAAAAAGTACAAAAGTTGCAAAAACTCAATAACAGACAGCACACATACTTAAAAAAACTGTATTTTTCTCTAGCTACACTCTACTGTGCTCATGTAGAATGTATTTAAGAAGTTATACAGCAGAGCACCAACTCTTCGATCTGCAGTCTGATATTACATACTGATACATACTGCTGTATTTCCTGTTTATATTCAGCGTCAGTAGCATGTGCTTAAACTCTCTATTTCATTGCCAGTTGCCTCTGGACCTGTCCTTATGTGTCTTCACAAGGTTTGGTGACTCATTGTTCTCTGTGAACAGTACGGAGAGGCTATTGTCTCTCTCTCCCCCTCTCTCTCTCTCTCTCTCTCTCTCACACACACACACACACACACACACAGACAAACATTTTAGGGGCAAAAGAGTGTTTACAGTAATATAATAATTTACAGTGCAAACAGACATCTCAAAGATAATGTTCATGCCGCTACAGGACCTTGAAATGCTTTGTACAGAGCCACTTCTTCAATGCCCTAGCAGTGTGTTTGGGATTATTGTTATGCTGGAAGACCTAGCCAGGTTTTGGCTTAAAATCTCATGACACGTGGCCCCGTTCATTCTTCCCTTAACACGGATCAGTCGTCCTGCCCCCTTTGCAGACAATCAGCTCCGAAGCATGATGTTTCCACCCCCATGCTTCACAGTAGGTATGGTGCTGTTGGGATGTAACTCAGTATTCTTCTTCCTCCAAACACGACGAGTTGAGTTTTTACCAAAAAAAGTTCTATTTTGGTTTAATCTGACCACATGATATTCTCCCAATCCTCTTTTGGATCATCCATATGCTCTCTGGCAAACTTCAGACAGGCCTGGACCTGTACTGGATAAGCAGGGGGGGACACCTGGCACAGCAGAATTTGAGTCGACGTAGTGTGGTACTGATGGCAACCTTTGTTACTTTGTTACTTCCCAGCTCTCTGCATTATCTGTTGTAACACAAACTTGTTCCTCAAGCAATGCCCATGGTATTAATTAAACAACCTTTCAGATTCTGTTTAATATGCCCCCTCAACCCCCCAACTTTGCTTGATGGGCAGTAAAACATCAAATTTTCAGCTCAAAGTCCTTCCTGCTTAGGAGGATTGTTAAACTCATGTACAGTTCAATTATCCGGGTGAATCTTAAATGTGTGGTAGTGGTAAAATTCCACTTATTGGAACTTGGCAGTAAGACTAGCCCTGCACTTGTTATAAAGTGCAACATATACAGGGTTTTGACGTGACTAAAAAGGTTTGATGTACTTCCGTCCTGTGTCCCAAATTTGACACGGCAAGCTCTGCACAGCACCTCATTATCTTCTAGATCCTCCTTACCCAAACATATTTCAGAATAAAGGCTGCTGTTTGTTTGCCACTGCATTGCTGTGTTTTATTTCTGTGTTCATTTTTAACATTTGCTTCACTCAAAGCATTCATTTGCAATCTCTTCATCCTTTCTCAATCAAGAAGACATCTGTGGTTGGTTGCTTTTTCAATCAAGAAGACAGCCATGATTTGTTGTTTTTTCAATCAATAAGACAATCACAGTGCAGCCTTTTGTGATGCCAGTACCATGTGTTCATAACACGATATGCATATATAAACATCATACTCTTCAGCCTATAAGCCTCTTCCGTACCATATCAGTATATGCATGAGGTTTTTGCCTAACCAGATATTATGGCGCACATACCTGTATTTATCATAGTTTTGACTGTTACATGGCAATTTTATCCTTGTGCTGTTGCACCCATTTGCTTTACGAGTAATACTTTACTGTAAGGGTACATGGAATAGCATTACATTATGCAATGTTTAATAGTGAGTAATAAATAATTAATGCACGTAATACATCATGAATATGCGTAAAGTAAGCACCTGCGCTGACGATAAGTTTTAGGTGCTTATTAGGAAAAGAAGCTTAAAATAAAAAGCAGATAAACATCAATAGGCAGTGAAGGTAAGTAGGTACTGCTGTTAAAAATATATATGATTTACAGATTGTTGTTTTGTTTAGAATATTTGTCCTTCCCTTAGTAAGAGCATTGAAGTTGGGTCATGGCTGAGTCGTCCAGCATGACAATGACCCATAACATACAGCCAGGTTAACTAAGGAGTGGCTTTGTAAGAAGCATTTCAAGGTTCTGGAGTGGCCTAGCCAGTCTCCTAACCTGAACCTAATATAAAATCTTTGGAGGGAGCTGAAACTCAATGTTGCTCAGTGACAGCCCGAAACCTGAAAGATCTGGAGAAAATCTGTATGGAGGAGTGGGCCCACTGCAGTGTGTATAAACTTGGCTTAGAACTACAGGAAACATCTGACCTCTGTAATTGCAAACAAAGGTTTCTGTAAGAAATATTAAGTTATGTTTTACTATTGTATCAAATACTTATTACATGCAATAAAATCCAAATTAATTATTTAAAATCATACAATGTGATTTTCTGGATTTTTTTTAGATTCTGTCTCTTACAGTTGTAGTATACCTACAATAAAAATTGCAGATCGCTCCGTACTTTGTAGGTAAGAAATCTTGCGAAATCACCAGTGTATCAAATACTTATTTTCCCCACTGTATGAGTCTTTTTGAGATAACCTTGTGTATCGATATAACTAAGCTCTGCATAGGAAGTAAAAAATTTTCATCACGTGTTTAGACTGTGTAGAGGAATACGGGTCCAGTATAGCCCAACACCATTCTTCCTGGCTCTTCATCTAATCATCTAATCTAATCTTTTCCTGGATCTAAAGTATCAATAGGATCCTTACGGGAATGCCAATAAGACTGCTATTTTTTTCAGTCCAAGGGACCCTGGTTGCCATTACCAAGACTGAATTGTTTGA
>JAUZST010053771.1:0-24327 GCA_034779995.1 Parotocinclus haroldoi | reverse complement strand
CTTGACTCTTTTAAATGAGCCGTGCAAGAAGAATCGACTCACACCGGCCAGCTGATATTCCCGGTCTGGCGCACGGAGGAGTTTGAAGAGTGTCAAGCTGCAGGAGGCGGAAACCGAGCAGCTGCTACTGCACAGAGACAGAAAGACTTTTACTGCGCCTGCTGCCGCTGTAATGAAGGATTCACAAGCTGTTCACCCCGTTTGCAGAAAGAGTAATGATGAGCAGTCTGACATCCCTACTTTGGTTTTATCTATTCCATCTGTACCTACACACAAAGCAGACGTTGACAAAAGATATATGATGTCTGTCTGCAAATTTTAATGAACGATTACCTAATCAATTAGGTTCTGAGGCTTTAAAAAATGAATCTCAAGCACCACCTGGAACAATTTCTATACCTACTTGATCCAACACGGGGTTGTGAGAGGCGGGTGCTTATCTGGCAGCACTCAGAAGGGGCAGATTGCCAGTACTTTGCAGGGAACTTTCATTCATGTTAGGGCACTTTAGGAATGTGGAGGAAATCCACACAGACGCAGGGAGAACATGCAAACTCCACACAGACAGTGGCTGCCAGGACTAAAGCCCAGGTCTCTCGAGCTATTAGACAATGGTGCTAACCTCTGCCCAATCACTTCGCCTTGCTGAGGGTCATGAACAAGTTTCAGTCTACAGTGAGAAGCCAAAAGTCTGAGATAACTATTTGGATCCATGCTGCAGCAGAAAAATGACCTTGAAGCTTTTCAGCTACTTGAAGACCAAAGACGATAAGGAAGTGCTGACTGTCATGGACTTTCCTCCAGCGTTACCAAACATAATCAGCATCGAGCATTGAAGACAGAGAAAGCCAAGCATGCAGTAACCTCCCGAGATGCTCGTTGAAACTTTGTGAAATTACACTGGATGATTTCGTGGAGTCCATGCCAGAGTGAGTGCATGTTCTCAATGCAGCAAAGAGGAGAACATACCAAATACTCTGAAATTACTAAATGTATTTTATTTTGTGTGAAACCAATTAAAAAGTAATTAAAAGTATTTTTACTAATGGTCACAGACTTTTGGGTCCCACTGTATGTCTATTTTAGGCCATTTAGCACAATTACTAAATATAATGTAATGCAAGTTTGGGCACCACTGGTCCAATCCATTATGTAAGTTTGTAAGTAAGTAAGCTCTAGAGAGGGCGTGATTAATCCGAATGTGGCTAAAATGAAACATTTAAAGCCAGATGTCTAATCTTTCATACCATCTTTTTAAATTCGCGTTTGCTCTATTGACTCCCAGAGGCATGTAGGCTTCGGCGAGCATCTGTTACGTCTGTGTCTGGAGCTTTAAAGTAGATTTCACACTCTGCTGCACTGTTCAGCGGGAGGATTCTGAGTTTAATGAAAGTACAGCATGATAATGTAGTGATATCTGATTGCTTCATTTGCTAAGGTATTCCATTCCACCTGGATTAATGAATACTATAAAGGTGCTCCCTGATTTACAGTGGGCATATATTCCAACAAATGTATTAGAAATTGAATTTATTGTAAACCAATATAATATATACTGTATTTATCTTAGTGTAGAATAACTTAAAGTTGCTTAAATCATGGCTATGACTGCAGCTTTTCCTCACAGCCCCTGAGATCCCCCGGTTGATTCCCAGTTCTAGAGTTAGACTGTTCTCCCTGTCTATATGGTTTCCTCCCACATTCCAAAAGGTCAGTTAGCCTGTCTAAAGTTTTACAGGTTGCATCCGTTTTAAATCGTTGTGAAAAGTATTTTATATATATATATATATTACATTTTATTTATATAGTGCTTTTTACAACATATATATATACATATAGAACTGCTCAAATTACAAGAAAATATTTATACCTTCACTGCAGATTTTTTATTATCCGCACCACTAGCTTTTAATTAGTCACATGATTTATTTTGTTCGGCAATGTTAAATGCCTCTGTTTAGAAGCAGCCGGTACTAGGCACATGTCAGGTCCTGTGCCTTATTCTGGTGTCTTTACACATCTATTTCAAATCCAAATCGCATGCATTCTAGCCAAGAATAGCAGCAGTGTTCATTTCCTGTGGCCTTCATAACCCCTATATAACCTCCTCATTGCCCTGTTTGTTCTTGCCCATGTTTGACTTTCTTTACATCAGTAGTGCATTTGATGAAGGTGGGAAAAAAAAACTCAGACCACCTCGACAAAGGTCAGATCTGAGCACCCTTCATCATCCTACGGAGCAGGGGGTAGACTATGGTCGGGTTTGTAAACATGCTGTGAATCATAATTAAAGCTGGAAAAAGGTCATTTCAGATTTAATATGGAGAAAGGTCTGGCGTCATTCTGCACGCGCTCACTCAGATGGAACTTTAGAAGCCCTGGGATGTTAATGGCCTATCAGGACAGAGGCTTTAGGAATAATACTAAAAACTGAACACAATAAACACTAAACAGTTTTAATTAATAACCTGATATTAATGGAGTTTTAATAGCCTGCTATTGACAATTATATAACTAAAGAGATTCAAAACCCAAAATCAAATCCATATTTGGTATGATCTCCCTTTGCCTTCGAAACAGCATCAGATCTTATATGCGTATTTGGTTTGGCTTATATGGTTTTTGAAGGAACTTGGCAGAACAAACCACAGATCTTCTCTGGAGGCTTACTCAAATCCTCTTGTGTGTTGTATTCCCGGGCAGACTCGATGATGTTGATATCAGAGCTCTGTGTGACCATGTCATCACTTCCAGGACTCGCTAGAGATGGCAGTATGTTCAGGTCATTGTCCTGCAAAAGAATAAATATGGAAACAATCGGATGCATGATGGATAAACACAACCCCAAATCACAAGAAAATTGTGACAGTGTGGAAAATGCATCTAAAAAGACACACTGTTTCTCACTTTTATTTCATGAACGCTTTTATGAACCCAAGAATGGTTCATATTTTGTCTGGTTCATTTCATTTGCTGATAAACATCCATTTCTGCATTTTAGGCATGCAGCTCGTTCCAAAAAATGTTGAGATGGGCAACATCAATCTTGAAATACTTAGGATGTACAGCTGCCTTGGGGAGCCTTCACTACAAGCATGTTTACAATCACCTGTTGACAACATGTTTGAAAATAAAACCATTATTACGTTTTGTTACTTATTACTAGCTCTAAATTGCATAAATGCCTATAAATCCTGTGTCTCGATCGATCAATAGAGGGTGATTTTGGTGCTGGTGATGGGTATCATCATCAGAAGATTATCATTATAGAGATGAAAATGTCATTAACAGCAAAGCAAAGTATCCTGGTTTATCCCCACTTATCCCAGTCAGGGCACAGGAGAATGTACTGTATATGCAAGCTGAGGTACACACTGGGCAGGGCACCAGTTGTTCCGTAGAGGCACTTTGGTAAGCCCCATGCGAGATTTAGCACTGAGCCACAAGAGCTACAGATTAATTAATAAAAATGTAAATATAGCCGCTCCAGCAAAAGTGTTTAAAGAAACTGATTTGTGCCCTTAATAGGCAGAAATGACAAAGAAGGCATCATAATTCATAATACAAACATATATCGAGAAAACATTTCCACCATAAACACTGGAGATCAGAATCAATGCCTGGGTGATTAATGCAATGTCATTCGGAATGCTGCGTGGAATAAACAAATTTACAACGCAATTACAAAAGCACCGTACAAAATGTCACGTCTCCAACCTGAAGCGGTTCTGCAAAATGTCAGACTCCGGAACAACAAAAGAATCAGCCTGCTCAGGGCTATTGGAAACAAAACAAAAGAAGAAGAAAGCTCAGACATACTAATTTGTTACTGTTAGGTAACATCCCAGTGACTGTCACAACCTTTACATATTTAATAAGGGAAAAGAGCAAGCTCCTGAGTTTGATAGTATTTCAGATCCTATATCTCGGGTTTTCTTGGTCTCACACAAGGAGATCATGAGTCTGTCTGGGATGGACCCCCAGATGGACTGGCGTGAAAAATGAGGGCACAGGTGCCACAAACTGTTCAGTCTAGAGAGAACGTCTGGCACCATCCTTTTGTTTCTCT
This sequence comes from Parotocinclus haroldoi, assembly GCA_034779995.1. Classification (NCBI taxonomy): domain Eukaryota; kingdom Metazoa; phylum Chordata; class Actinopteri; order Siluriformes; family Loricariidae; genus Parotocinclus; species Parotocinclus haroldoi. The sequence goes on along the minus strand of JAUZST010053771.1, from coordinate 20,258 downwards.
AGGTCACCTCTGGGAGGAATGATACACCTCCTAGAGCAAGGTGAGAAAATCAACAGTTGGAAATAGTAGAAGTGATTAGGTGGGCTCTGATAGAAATGTTGGAGGGTCTTTCGAGTTGGTCGAAATGACAAAACATTTAGTGCTAAAAATAGCAACGTTATTATAAAATTGGGAGCTATTCCTGCAATCGATCCCAAAGGTACTCCTTAGTGAATACTATGTACAGCTATTGGGAAAGCACAGAACCTTTAATAACCTTGGTTTTGCTTTGATTAGAACTCATTTTCTGAGTTTTTTTTTAAATAACTAGGCTAAGTTTGTCTTCGGGAGCACATTTCAAACGGACGTCTCACCACATAATGCCAGCATTTCAGGTAATAAATGAGAGCTTAGGGTTTACTTAGCATTTTCTTTAACTTAACATTAACTTTACGGTTTGCTATACATACCCCCAGCCACCTTTCATCCCTGGCACTTGCCTCACTTTTATTTAGATTTATATTTAGTCAAGCTCTTACCCGGAGTGACTTACACAACGTAACAATAGTCGAAGGCAAGTACGCAATGCTGTGTATCCATTACATTTATCTAAGCTGAGTATAAAAAAGCTGCTTTCTGGTTAGCTCGATAAAGCCGTTTGTGGAAATGCATTTGCCTCTGCTTCTATCCTGAAAGTTACAGCCATGTTAGCATTATTGTTGACTATTATTGTAGCTTAATAGTGTCCCTGAAAAGAAAAAAATCTCCACAGACTTTAAAGGAAGCAGCAAAATCCATTTTAATTTATAGCAGAATTCTAAATGCAATCAAAGAAAACACTAAAAAAGACAGCTCTGTGAGCAGTGTATTTTAAGATATGTGGCATCGCGGTAGGTTAGTTAGCATCTCCTGCCCGAGCCAAGAGCAAGCAGATTATAATTGTTTACTTGGTCCCAGTCAGGTCAAGTCAAGCCAAATTAATTTATATAGCACTTTTTTACAATGGAGCATTGTCTCAAAGCATCTTTATAATATTACATTACCTTAAAAGGCCAATCACAAATTTAGCAAGCCTATGGCAACAGTGGAAAGGAAAAACTTGGGAAGAGAAACCTTGGGAGGACCAAGACTCAAAAAGGGACCCGTCCTCCTTGGGGGGCATGGACGTTCACTGTAATAGTTTGTATTAACAGTAAACTTAGGCAAATACTAACATTGAACTTAAATAAATGCAAAAGATTTGAGATATCGAGTCCTCAGCCAGGAGTTCTAGGAGGCACATTGTTTCCTGGTAACAGAATGATCGAGGGAGTTACTGCACTCCGGTGTGGCCTGGGCATGGTGGGAGTGGGTTCTATAGACAAAGACTAGTAGAGTGATGCTGAGGTGCATTTATGTGTGTGGTGCTGGAACTGGTACCGGAACATCATCTCGGAGAGAAAAGAGAAAATGTAGTTACTTATTGGTTAGGAGTCTATTAACAATCACTGATGTTAGGTGCAGCATGATACTCCGGCAGCACTACCTATAGCACCAGCTATACTTACTCATGGACAGACCTCATTAGCAAGTAGTTATGCAGCCAAATATGTACATATTGAATTATAGATTGTCATATTGAACTATTTTAAATTCAGGATGTCTAGTATTGAGTGTAAATCACAGCTGCTCTTCCTTCCAAGATAAAATGATTTCTACTTTAATTAGGTTTTAAAAATTTGGGTTAAACTAGGGTAAAAGAATTACAACAAATTAAGGTAGAACCTCTTTTGCAAGTTAAGTCAGCTTTATTTTTATAGAGCTTTTAACATTGAAGCATCGTCTTAAAATTGATTAAATGCTAGTTTTTTTCACTTATAAGGCCAATCCCAAATTGAGGCAGCCTAGGGTGACAGTGACAAGGAAAAGCTTCCTAAACATTATAAGAAAAAACCATGGGAGGACCAAGACTCAAAATGGGACCCAGCATCCTTGGGTGGCTAGAAGGATATATATAAGAATAAACTATGTTAAATAATTCTGTTAGTTAATTAAAATGAGAGATTCTGAAGAGTATAGTCAAATATATGATATAAAAGCTATAGCATATGAGCCAATAGTAAAGATAAATATTGCACAGAATGACTTAAAATATATCTAACGGCAATATTTAGTCTAGTACACAAAGTGTCAGCCCGGAAACTGTAACCGTTTTGGCATTGTTCGTATGAGCAGCCCTTTCAGGTCACGGTATCTCGCAGTTCCATCCCAAAATGTTGCATCATGTAATTCTATTAAGCTCCGGGTGATGAACCGTCGCTCTGATACGATACTGTAATATTTGAACCCCGAACCGTAATGCATGTTATCAGCCTTCTCTGTTCTGCCTTTTTATCTTCTTTTATGCTGCCTCATATTAAGGATATGGTGGCTGACTTAAGTGCATGTAATTGGGATTAATTGAAAGTGCTACACAAACAGAAACAAAGAGCTAGCAAGGACAGCATAGAGGATTCATTTCCTGATTTCCTTTTAGTGAGCTGTTATAAGTAAGCTTTTATGACCCGTAGGGACTCGTGTGCACTAACAATGCAGAACTGTAGATGTAAACATAAAGAATCGCTGCGTTCTGAATCGTGAATCAAGGTTCGGCTGAAACGAGTCACACGGCTCGACTCAGAAGAGACGAGAAAGACAATTTCTTTTGGTCGAAAGGCATCGAAAACCACATTTATGATTTATTTCTTTAGGGTCATTACACAAGCCAAAAAAATTTGACCACATCACTCCTGTTTTATTCCCACTGGCTTCCGGTTCATAAACGCATCCAGTACAAGATTCTGCTACTGACATTTAAATCCCTCCACGGTCTTGCTCCACCCTATCTCTGCAATCTAGTTCAGCGTTAGACTCCAACCAGGTCGCTACGTTCCACTGACTCCAACGCTCTCTCTCTAGGTCCCTAGGTTCAGGCTTTCCTGAGAGGGAGATCCTTTGCTGTGGCTGCTCCCACCCTCTGAACTCTCGTCTCTTAGTTCTGCTACAGTTATCGAGGAATTTCAATCTCCTCTAAAAACCTTGCTATTTAATTTAATGTTTGATGTGTCTGCTTGTCTTGAACTGTGTGTCTCTTATGTTGTGTAAATTGTGTTTTATTTTTCCTTGGGTGTGAGAAAGGCGCTATATAAATGAAACTTATTATTATTATCTAGAACCGAATGTACGATTTCCTAGGTGGTCCAGAACAGTGGTACCACTGTACGTCTGCGCGCCACTCTTAATAAATCAAGAATGAACACTTTCGAAGTTCTACGTTGGGCTGTTATGTTTAAAGTGCAGCTTGGTGGAACATTTTGTAAAAGGCTAGCTGTATAATTTTTCTCATATGTATTTAAATCATTTGCTGCGTCAGCAGGCTCAGAGGGAGCTGGAGACCAAGACAGGGGTGAACCTGCAGCATCAAATAGCTCTTCTTTCTTTCTGTCATTTTCTCCTTTTTCTGTGACTTTTGCCTTTTCTAAATTATACGCTGTCAAAGCTATCTTGTATCTTTCCTGTGCATGTCTGCCACCAGGGCAGAACAAAACAGCAAGAAGCATGTCCGCAAGATTGAGATGTCTCTCACACACTGACAGTTCGAAGAAAACAATCCTGAAGGTCATCGGAGCTCAACTTTTAAGTTTCTTTAATGTGAGAAACATCCTACAGCGCCAGAAATAGGCCTAACTGAAGATCACGCCCACGTTCCAGCCTAGCTGGCGAGCTGCCCGCATGTGGTTAATGATTTTCGAAGGCAGAATGAATCCCCGTTAAACGTAACCGTTGCCCATGAGGCCGTTCTGATTCAATCTTTGGTATTCAGATAAAATAATAATCAAGACTTCCACAGAAATGCAGAAAAGTGAAATACAAATATGCACGCTTTAACGACTGCGCTACATTCTGTGAAACGGGACAAGGACCCAAATGAACGATGAGTGAACATTTTCAGTTGCGTAGTCTTTTAGCGCTAGTCTAATGTCAATAGTTGCTCAAGAAAACTGCAAATAATGAATACTGTGAGGGTGTGGTAGCCTAGCGGTTAAGGTAAATCCCACCTCCAAAATTGCCACAGTTGGAGCTTTAAGCAAGACCCATAACCCACCATTGTTTGAACTGTAAGACTGTATGAGTTGTAAGTCTCTCTGGATAAGGGCGTCTGTGAAATGTCGTGTAAATGTAAATGTAAATAAATGTGTCAGAGATACTGAGTGGAATGTTAGCGTTTACACAGCATCCCTAATGCCACTGGATCTGGAATGTATGGAAAGTCACAATGATTGTAGTAAAAATATAAGCTTAGCCAAGTAATGTACTGTTATGACCCTGTGTAGGGGAAGCGTAACACTTAGCCAGACGACCTGCAGATTTTGTTTGACGGAAGCCAAAAATGCATCGATAGACAGCATAACGAACAAGACGGAAGATCAGCCAGACAAAACAGACACGCAACGAGTGAATGCTTACCAGTTTATAATTCCTTCCGTTGAATGGAGGTCATTTTCTTGTTGTAACTCTTAAAAAGAAACTTCATTTTCGTCTCTGAATCTAACAACGCATATTTAGCTACTAATAATGAGTGTTCAATCAATCTCAGTCAACTTTATTTTATTTTTAGTGGTTTCTCCTGCTACTAAAATGTAACTACAGTACATGGCATCCATACTAATAGCATTGCACTAGTGAGCATAATATAATGATTTACCCAAAAAAAAATATATATTTTTTTTTTACGATATATAAAAATAACATTTAAAAATATTTTTTAAATAATTCTTTTGATCTCCCCATGGTCTTCAAAAGTTCTAGATGATAATACTTAATACTACTGAACATGTCAAGTCACGTCATATTTATTTCTATAGTGCTTTTTACAGTGGAGCATTGTCTCAAAGCAGCTTTACAATATTACGTTATCTTAAAAGGCCAATCCCAAATTAAGCAGCCCTAAGTCGACAGAGGAAAGGAAAAAGGTCCTTAGTCCTTGGGTAGCCTAGGTGCTAACTGAAATCGTTACATTTGGATTAATCGTAGAATTAAGTAAATGATAACAGCTAAATGAAATAATGTAATAGATATGCATATCAGCAAATATTTTGTCGCTCCAGGATATCGAGTCCTCAGCGGGAAGTCCTTTGTCCATATACCGGAACATACAGAGATAATGTAGTTACATGTACAACATGGGCCACGTGCCATATTTCATAAAGTGGAACATAGGGTGAAAGGACTGAGGGAAACCTGTGGACATGAATAAAATCTGAATTTTAATAAGTTATTATGGATTACTTATAAGACAAACTCTCATATTCAGTGTAATGGTTATTATATAGTAATAGGTTAGAGAGAATATACAGGCAGTGGGTTAACAAACACAGTAATACTACTTACAATAGGACAGACACATTACAAACGAAACAAAAACTACAAAGGTTTGAACTTTCTGTGTTGATAACCATAAAAAATATTGGTCTAAAAAAAGTACTCTAAACAAGTGCTTTAACATACCTTCCCATCGGAAAAATTTGCTCCTGAGCCAGTATGGTGGCTGCCATGTTCCAGACGTTGCCTAAAAGATATACGCCCTTACCAATGACTTGCTGGGGTATTCAGATATGCCATTTTCATTTTTGTTTCTGAAATAAAAGGGTGTCCTGTGGCTTTTGACTCGCCCTGTATTTCTTTTACCACATAATCCACATGCACATCTTTTGTAAAAGGATAATTCATGCTGGCTTGTGAAAAGCAGGAATGATACACAGTCAATAAGAAATGTAACTTCAAACAGGCTGTTATTTATGAGTGCAATAAAAGCGGTGTTTTTTTTTTTCCAAGCTAAACCTTTTTCGTTGCAAAAACCAAATAACAGTTTTATCCTACACAAGGACGTTCTTACATAAATACTCTTACTGTCAGCAGCACATGAGCGCAACGACTTTGCATGATAATGCTTAGTGGCTTTGAGGAACAACCTAATCAGACCTGAGTGTGTAATTATATATGCGTGTTTATGGCAGAACAGGGTTATTTTAGGGCGGGGTTAATTAGGAGTTGATGCTTGAACCTTTTATGAGTGAAATGTGCCTCTTGTCCCAAATGCATACTGATTTCATTAGCACAACCTTCTTTACATTCACATCCAGTTATTTTTTTGGCAGGTGCTTTGTGCAGGTCTCTACAATGTGAGCAGTGGAAAGTGATAGAAGATTTGAGATTTGTGACATGGTGTGTTATCCTGCCGGAAGTAGCCATCAGAAGATGGTACACTGTGGTCATAATGGGTTACCCACGGTCAGTAACAGTACTTATGTAGACTGCTGGGGTTAAACAACGCTCAGTTGGTATTAAGGTACCCAAAGTGTACCCAAGAAAAATATCCAGAAGCCTGAACCTTTGACAGGATGGATCTATGCTTTCATGTTCACATCAAAGTCTGACCGTACCATCTGAAGGACGCAGCAGAAATCGAGATTCGTCAGACCAGGCAATGCTTTTCCCATCTTTAGCTGTGTACAGTTTGGGTGAGCCTGTGTTGTATTGTAAGCTTAGCTGACAGGAGTGGTGAAGTATTCTGCATAACTCAGTTGCAACAAGGCTTTATTTGAGTTAATGTTAACCTTTCGATCAGCTTGCACCAGTCTGGCCATTTTCCTCTGATCTCTGGCATTGACAAGGCATTTTCAGCCAGAGAACTGTCCTTATTTGATATTTTTTCTTTTTGCAGACATTTCCCTGTAAACCCTTAATACAACCGTTTGACATTTGCCCATCTAACACCTAAAACTCTGCCACATTCGCTTATGACTTCTATCATCTTTCTTCCCCACTCTACTGCACGGTTTGAACTTCAGAAGGTGAATTCAATTGGTTGATTAGATATTTGAATTCATGAGATGTTGTGTAATAATGTGGCCATTGAGCGTATTTATTTATTTTCATTTTCTTAACGTTTTTACATTTGAAATGCTATGCAAATGCTATCCTAAGAAAAAAACCCTGACGCTAAAGATACAGAGATTCGAAAGAATGAAACCAACGGGTCCCAATCTGGGTTATTAAGCGTCAAATTTGTCAAAATACAATTTTCACATGTTAAAGAAACTTTAAATAATACGCTCACTGCACAAAAATCTTTCGATTAACCCAAATGGGGTCGCGGGCCAGCCGGTGCTCGCCCGGCAACTCTAAGCACAAGGGCATGAACAACCCTAGATGGGGTGCCAATCCATCTTAGGGTGCGCACACACTGAGGGCCACTATAGAGAGGACCAATTAACCTAACACACATGTCTTTGGACTGTGTCATAGGAAACAGAAGTACCTGGAGTAAACCCACGCAGACACGGGGAGGACATGCAGACTCCACACAGAAAGGACCCAGGCTGCTCCACCCTGGGATTGAACCCGGGACCATGTCACCGTGCTGCCCGTAATTTTTACTATGAAATGTAGTAAACAAAGTCCGATTTTCAGCTTTTGCAGGCATGGTATAGTGAGCAAGTGAAAATGCATACTTGAAAGCCTCAAAATAAAATGTGCTTATCAACTGGGTAGTGAATGAGAAGAGGAGCAACTTCTTGTTCCTTGTTAGTCAAACTGAGAGCAGATTTTTAGGCATGAAGAGAAAGGACTCATTTATTCTTCTTGAATGGATTGTCTAGATCTCAGAGGTAGAGACCGAGACCACTCGTTTAAGCTCTTGAGACTGGTTTCAAGCCCAAGGCCAAACTCGAATACTATGACATTACAATATACTGCTCACAAAAATGATATTTCAAAATGAAAGTTTTGTGAGCAGTGTTTATACAGTATCAATATCAACGGCACTTTATTGAAAAAAAAGCAACCTAGCAACCCAGCTAGACCTTGAGCTGTACCTTCATTGTTGTACAAGGGTGAGTTAAATGTTTGGATGATAAAGTGAGGCAAATGAACAGAAAAGTGGTGACAATTGATTTAAATGCAATTGCTTGTACTTTAGTTTTTATAAATATTAATACCAACACTTACTGGTAGGAAGGTGTAAAAAGTGATAAGGTTCCCTCTTTCTGGCTACCATAAATTGTATCCTGAAGTCTAAAAAGGCGGAAAAAAATCCAGTCTTGACTCCAAATGGAATTACACTTACTTTTACTTAAGTTTCACACATGCTCTCTTTGCAACTGCTACATGCTACTAGTCAATAACGTGTAAATTTAGTAGCCCTCATCTGTTGCTCTGCTCAGGTTGTCAACCCTCCATGTTTTACCCCCGATGTCTCACCAAGTAGCACTTGGACCACTTGGTGGTGGTGGTCAAATGGAGGTGATGGACCAGTGGGAGTGGAGGATCGCCGTGATTTTGGTATGTAGTAGAAATCTGAATTATTCACATATCCCCAGTGGAATTAGATTTAGTTGCCCTGCCTAAGACAAGGGCACATAATAACAACATGTTATTTTATCTTTGTAATCTGTTACTGCAACTTTGTAAAACGTCGGACACAAACTGCAAGACTTGGTGGCCTGGATTTGATGGTCCTAATTCGTGATCAGCTGATTCACACCTGGTTATATGAAACTTCACCCCTTCAAGAGGTCATCATATAAGAAGCCGCGGTCCAAAAAACACACTCGCCCATATTACTTTACTGCTGGTGAAAGAGTATGGGTGAGTGCATCTGGGCGTGGCTCAAAATAATGTGTTCAAAGGTATTTCTCCAGTCCTAGCTCTTCAGCAAGTACACGAGCATGTCATAGACACCTAGAGGGGCACGGCTTTGCCGACTGTCTATTAACTCTGTGTCGGGGGTTTCAGAGGGATCTGGCATACAGGCTGTGCAATGATGTTAATGAATGAACAGTGTGATCTAGGATGCAGTACAAATTCCTTGAACCTGGCTCCTTTCAACTTTTATACATTGTTTAGTTTAGGTTAGTGCCTTGTGGAAAACACTCAAATGTTAAAAAAAAGTCACTAAATAAGGACCAGTGGTGGGATTACAGCGGCCTTCGTCCATTGTCAGCAAGCAAAAGGAAGGCTGACAAATGTCCTTAGCAACAGATGTGATACCTACTAGGTTCAGATCAGCACTCATAGCAAAGGCTGCAAAAGACAAGTGAAGAAACACTGAACCCCCAGCAGAAGGCTATGTTCTCAGTGGGCACCCATGCCCCCTGTGGTGAGTAATTAGCTTGATGCTATTTCAAATGCTACAATAAACCTGTGATTAGCACGGAGTGACCAGAGCTGTTTGCTCTGTTCTTCATAAGCAGGAGGGCCACAGCAGGGGTAATTGACTTTAAAATGCACACATGAACCTCGAGATTCTCATCAGACAACGGATCGATGGCACTCAGCCACGTGTAGTAATTATGCGCAAGGGCATGTGTGTGTTCAGCGCTCGCGTGCGGGTCAATCATAAAACGTTCTTCCTGCTTTATTTAATCTGAGACAGGAGGAGTGTGAGGGTCAGTAAGAGGGAAAGAAAACTCAAGAAAAATGGATGAAGACAAAATCAATGAATGATGGACTATATGCATAGGGACTATCATTAATTTACCAAAATATCGTTAAAGCCATCAATGAAGTCTTTCCCAGCAGCAGTCACTCACACACATTTTATACTTTATTTGTTTCCATATACAATATGTAACAACAGCAGGATACAAAATATTTTTTAAGAAAAACATCCAACATGGCACATAGTTCGTAACATATTCGTAAGAAAACAACGCCGCTTTTTACAAACATCCAAGCTTCCAATGATTGATGAAATAGAGCAATGTTTCACTACCTGGTTTGCTTTTGCTCTACTAAATCCCCCAAGACCAAGTTCACGTACAAGTCTGTGCACATGCCCAAGATTTCCAAACACAAGGACTACCAGTCGACATTTAAATCCTAGGTTTTCAATAGCACTAACTACTGTTTGGTACTTTACCATTTACATTATTTAGCAGACGCTCTTACAGTCTTACAGTCCAAGCAATTGTGGATTAAGGGCCCAACAGTGGCAGTCAGAAGATTTAAGGGTTTGAACCCTCGACCTACTGGCCCATAGCCCAGTATCTCATCCACTAGGCTACCACAGTCCCCATTTCATACATTTGGTACTTCACCATTTTTGAAGTATATGATTCATCTAAATACAAATCAAATGCACATGATACTTCATACAGCACCACCTTCTTTTGGCTCTTGGAAATACGAACAAGTTCTGGTGTATAAGCAGTTCCTAAAAATACCCCAGCTCTTACATTAAACCATTCGGGTCTGACTGCAAAGTGCTTAAAATGCAACTCATCTATGATCCAGAATCACACCAGCACCCACACCCACAGAGGTTTTGGTACTAGAAATGCACTGAATGGCAAATGTCTTAACCATTTCCGTTTTCAAATGTTTTATTTCATTCTAATGTTCTTTCTGTCTAAGAATGATACATTTGTTCAACTTTTCTTTTGATATGTAGCATCATCATCATAATTATATATATATATATATAATCAAAGTATGATTTTAGCTAGTCTTAAAAAAAATCCCCTTCATTTGTTTGTGGAACGTTTGTGACTATGGACAGTCCCTGCTTTCTTTAAAGCCTCCCTCCAAAGTGAGAGCTCAACATCTCCATATGAATACCACATGGTGTTAAACTGTGCTAAAACATAAACGGGCCTTCAGACAGATCAAACCAATCCATATCTAGTCTTCCCAGTTCACCTCACCACCTTTGTAGAAGTCATACAGACTTGCACAAGCATCATCCCGACATGTGACAAGCTAATTGCTGGACAGCCACGTTCTAAAAGCCAAAGCGTTCACATAAAGTCATTTAGGCATGGGCTGTTAAACCTTAACAAACTGACACTGCTGGATTCCCTGCACGCGACCCCAGTGGGGCGATAAACGCTTCCCTAAAAGCTTACTGCATTGGATCTGGGCCCCCTGAAATGCCCATAACAATCCCAGCTGGCAACAAGATGTTTCACCGAGCCTTTTTAATTATATACCTAACAAACAATTAATAGGATCAATAAAATGAGCCTTGTAAAATGTCAACCGAGTGAGAGAGGGCAGGGGTGGGGGATTCTCATAAGACAGCGCCACACCTTGTGTGTTCAGGGAACAGACACTTTATTAGATTTCATAAAGCGTAGACTCATTTGAAGTCAGCAGGGGTCAGTGCAACAGAGAGCCTCAGCCATAAGCTCATTTCCCCTTACCTTCACGGGACTTAGGGGGTCGTTCACAAAAGACCCGATTTTAGCTGCAACGAATCGTGGACACCCTTCTACCACCCTTCACAGAAAGATGCTTGAACAACATAAAACATAACACCTAGTGATAACAGTTAAACCCAGAAAACGGAAAAATGTTTGGACTGGGACTTAACGAGAGGAGAGGATGGAAATATCGCTTTCATTTCATTATTACTGTCGATGACTTTACCAAGACATTCATTCAGTAATCAATGATGGCTACATGATCCAGTCGGATCCTACATCGTGGAAGTAAATGAGATTCTGAATGACCTCCAACGTCACCCTCCACTTCAGGTAGCCTAAATGAAATTCGTTGTGTTTAGTGGTTAATTATTAGGTATTTAAAAAAAAAGAGATGACAGATTTTTCCATCAGATTTTGCTGTTGATAAAACAATTAACAGGATCGATCGTATGTGTAACGATTTGGATGCTTTGTGGGGGAAGGGTGGTAAATCACTGGTTAGCGATTAGTATGTGTCATTCGAAATGAAGTACAAATAGAGGCGTAAAAAAAATACACAATCATTTGGAGATCTGGTTAATCCTATTTCCATTATTTCTCATTGCTAGTTTTGATTCTGACTTTGAGTTTACTAACTGGGATTAGAAGCATGGCGACATAAACGTAAGTGCATTCATTATATGTTCTGTTTCTTTGTCAGTTCACATTTCCAGCAAAACTATTTTTTCACTGGTTCTTTATAAAGAAGTACTTCTTCTTCTTTAGATATCTCTATTACAAGTGATTCCCTCCAAGCAGATCTGAGTTACGGATCTAGTTCAAGAGCAAGTTGGAATGAATTGGTTGGAAATGGCAGTGGGTGCCATGTAGGTATAGGTGTAGCATTTATTTGCCCCACCTCCACCATCAAATTCATTCATACCCCCATACACACACTGCCTTTCACACCCAGTTGATTGGAAGTGCACGTTCTTCACTGACTCTTCCTTAGATCAGTTTCATTGTGGCTGTCCATCCCACTCCCACGAGTATAAACACATTTATGGACTTGGCACGAAAAAAACCCAACAACAACAAAAAAATAGTGCCTGATCTAAATAATTAATTCTGGATGAAATTGGGATCAAAACCTTTGTTGGAACCCCTTTATATGAAAAACCTTTTGGATGAAAAAATTATTTGATTTGAGAAACTGTATGTAAAACATATTTGTATTACCACATAAGATATCCCGGGTTCATACAGAATTCTTTTTGTTCAGTTTGTATTTTCCGTCCCCAACTTTTTTTTGCATTTAAGGTTGTAATAACAATGACATGGCAGCACTGATGTGTTCATACAGTACAGAGTTTTTATATCTTAGACAAGGCATTAGATATACTCTCAGTACGAAATGAGATCAGGTACCATAAACACTGTAACAGCAGAGCAATTTTGTTTATTTGCAGAGCTTATTTTTGGCTGTCAGTGGCTTCTGGGGTGACTAATAATTACAAGTATTATTACTCAGCAGGGTATCTATCAGAAACAACCTAACACAAATCCCAAGCACACCATCACACTTATTAAAACCATTTAGGAGGTGATTTATGTAAATAGGTAAAAACCTGTTGTAATAACCTGAAAAACACCATAACTGACAAAAAAAAGAATAAATATCAATTGATTGTTGTGAATTTTCAATATCAAATTCACACAAGCATTTATTTTCTATACCTGCTTAAACCAGTGCAGAGTTGCGAGTAATTGGGCCTATCTGGCAACGCAGTGTGCATGGTTGGAACCAACACTGGACATGGAATAAGTTTGTTGCACACACACACACCCACACACACACACACACACCCACACACACACACACACACCTTGGACCTCATTTAGTAGCAGTCAGACTGTTAAAATAAAGAGCTGCAATAATTAGATTTTGAATCTTTTATTTAAATAAGACAACAACACCAGGTAAATCTATATTAAATGATGCATATGCGATACAAATATATGTTTATTTAGTTAGCCTTCAATCTATTTTAATTAGCACATTTACATATTGTGTTTCACTATCTGGGGTTAAACCTGTACACATTAACGATGTATTTATTTATTTCAAATCCTGTAATTTACCTAAAAAATGTTTTGAGTACTTTATTTGATTGTAGTGAGCACTTAAATTCAAACAAACAATCAACCACGTATTGTTAAAAGTAACAGTGACGTTTGATATTATTAAAACAAAACAAGAGCGCCATCCTATGTTTAATCGAAATGTTTACTATATGTAGCGTTCGGCTTTTAAAACGATATAACAAACGTGTAAATAAGTAAATCTACAGAAACAAATGAGAAATCATTCAAAGGAAGATGTTCCATTTTATGATGTTTATCCAGAAAAGCATTTTTATTTGTGTTTATATTAAATAATATATAATATACTAAAAGCAATGAGCTGCCACATCAAGCAGTGCAGGAAAGAAAACACTTAATTTTTATTTTTACACCTTTATTTCATTAAAAAAAACACACAAAAAAAAAAACTCAGATATATCATGAATAATACAAATCAGGAGCTCCATCACATATTTAGGTTAACTTTAGTTTGTTTGTTTAATGAACTGACACATTAACCAGTTATCTAGTATAAAACCTATAGGTGAAATGATCTGTCCAGATCTGAGCTCGATACTTTTGGTGCCTCTGGATCAGGGGAAGGACCTGAGAGCTCACTTTTGAAATAAATAGCATGTGGCTTTGAGAACGAACAAACGACTGAACGAACACACACACACACACACACGCTCGCACACACACACACTGTAGTCTCACACCCCACTGTGTGCAACCCTGTCATGATGCGCTCCTCAAAAGTAGGCCAAACGTCATTATATACGAATAAATAGAAATACAATCTCTAGAATAATCTTTTAACCATGAATGTACCTTTACTCGCTTTACTCGTTAATCACGCTGTGAGAAACTATGCGAGTCTGACACAGGGGAACTGAGCTCATGCCAGCTTAAACGCCATTCAGCAGGTGTGTTCCCTCAGAAAGGGATAAATTGGACACAGATTAGAAGGTCAGGTTCACTGTCACACACATGCACAGCGGATGCACGTTAAGACGGTACGTGAGCTGCATATGAACGTGTACCGTGCGGCTAAATTAGCAGCGGCTTCAGGCCAAGGTGGACGAGAGGAACGACGAGCAGCAAGAGGTTAAAAGGACATAGGAGAGCTGAAAGAAGCCTGAGAGATCTGAAGGAGGAGAGAGGGATAATCTGTTGCCATGGTGACGGGTTTGTGCATGTCGGTGTGGTACAATAATTACCACTGCAGGCGAGGCTATGAACGAAAGAACCTTCGGTCTTCCTGCTCTCTGACATTTGCTTTGGTAGGTAATGGCACTGCAGTAGCGCTGAGTGCTTGGGATGACATGGCTGCGCTCAGGTACAGAGACGGGAACAGGGGCAGAGATGGATGTAAGCAACAGGTCGATTATTAATCAAGGTATAGGGCTGATACTCACAGGACACTAATTAAACCACTCAGTTACCGAACAGGAATGATGGAGGGTCAGTATTTGATTCAGTAAATCATTTAGGAATGAAGAAGATTCCCGTTCAGGGAGTCAGTCTTTGATTCGGGAATCATAGAGGGGATATTCTGTATGGCGAAATGCATTACTGAATCAAATACAGACTCCCTAATCAGGAATGAAGGAGACAATCATTTTCAAAACCAAATGATTCAGTGAATCAAATACAGACTCCCTAATCAGGAATGAGCGATTCACACATTTTTGTAACCAAATGATTCAGTGAATCAAATGCAAACCCACTGAACAGGAATGATGTATTGAATCGTCTTCTGGGCCAAATGATTCACTAAATCAAACACTAACCTACTGAACAGGAATGATGGAGGGAATCTTCTGCATGGCTCAATGATTTAGTGACTCACTGACTAGGACGTACAGAAGGAATCTTCTTCAGGATCAAAAAAATACACATGAACATTTTGGAACATAAATGGTGGGTGGAAAGCGTGTCAATTACAAAATGATTCACAGAATCAAATACCGACCGACTGAGTAAGAGTAACGTGGAATATCATTCATGACTGAAAGATTCGCTGAATCAAATACCGATGGTTAAATGCAAATCTTGGTTGTGAATGAAATGGTCACTTCCACACACAGGTCATTATGAATGCACAATAATAACAGTGATTTATAACTTATTAACTTTATTATAGCTTATTAACATATTTATAACTTATCAATATTAACAGATGGACTACAGTCTGGAATTGCAGAAGTACAAATTGCTTCTGTGTGGTAAGTGGAACTGCTAAAACAGACAATGAGGGTAGAAATAAACAGGCGTTAATAATAAAGTGAGGGGTGAGTGTAAATCTGTATTACCGTGTTATCTGGGTGAGATAAAAAGGCAAAAAGGGAGCGGGGAAGCAAATGCAGGCTCAGCCTTCACGGTGCTTGTTTATTGACGTTCATTTACACTCAGGCTATTTACTGAAATGGCTAATCAAGCTCGGTGTAATTAAGTGGATGTACTGTGCATCTTCCTCCTGACTTGCTCGATGAGCCCTGATGATAATTGGGCATCTCATGGCCACCCAAGAAAGGTCAGTCTGCTATTACACACACACACACACACACCTACGCACTTATTTACTTCTTTTCACAAAGACAACGCTGGTGCTAAATCTAGAGCCAGTGCTAATTCAGGGAGCCTCATATATCTCGTGTTGTTTCTGTGGGTCATGAGCATAATCAGGTGTTAGATCCGATGTACCAGTAACAACCGCCACGAAACGTTGTAAGTAATAATGGATACTGAATAGGACCAAGGTAATCGGTTGGTAAACGACTCACAATGTCTTCCAAGCTAAAAAAAAATTCATACACAAGGCAAAGACTATTTTCTCTTTACAAAAGGATTTCGAAGACTCTACATGACGCATGGAAGTTAGCGTAGGAGGCAAGGGCACCCACGGTAGCCAATTTAACAATAAAATTACGCTTAAGAATCCTTCAAGCTTAAACATGCTACAGTCGTGGATATCGACTCGGCACCGGAGAAAAGACATCCCTCAGCAAGTGGGAAAAAAGAACAAAATGAGCTGCTAAAATAATGGCGAAGGACTTGTCCTTGTGGCTTTGTTGAGGGGGGTTTAAGGAAGCCATTGTTTGAATAGATACCTGACATCATGAGCATCTGATCTCAGAACTGCAGATTTTGAAAAATAAAAATGTCAAGGGCTAAATTAAAAAAAGAAAAAAACAAAAGTTTTTGCTGAGAGGGACTGATATGATTTTCTGTGCATTTTACTAACACAACTTTTAAATTGTGGTGATTTAAAAGGAAAAAGATTGTGGTAGCCTAGCGGTTAAGGTACTGGATTCTGGACCAGAAGCTACAGGGTTCGAATCCCATCTCTGTCAAGCTGCCACAGCTGGGCCCTTGAACAAGACTCTTAGCCCACAACTGCTTGGATTGTAAGATTATATCAGTAGCAAGTCGCCTTGGATATGGGCGTCTGCTAAATTCCGTAAAATGTTTGCAGTTATTATTCTGCTGTTAAAATAAATGTTTAATGCTCATATTAGACTGCCTATTTTGAAAAACATGCAATCAATGATGTAATGCCGACTGCGTTTGTTTAATGATTAAGTAATATTTACAGATAGGAACCTTTAAACGTCCATTACATTTGAAATAGGAAACAATAGCGTCGTCTTTGTGTCTGAATGAGAGAAAATTTGTACAAGTGAACCCTTGAGACACCTGCTGGCGGAAATGAGAATACAGTTTTAAAGGCACAAAACAACAGGGTGACTGCATTATCATTTTATAAAGGTTTTTTTTTCACATTTTATAACAGATAAAACTATAATGACTAATTATTAATTCGTTTTCATATATAGTACAGTCATTATTATTACTGAATTTTACAGTACAGTGCAGAACTACATTTTCAAGTTGTGTTTAAATGAATATTTTTGTAACATTTTTATATGCTTTCTTAACTAGCGGGTTTTTCAGTCATCATGTTTTTGCGAATTTTAAATATAAATTTGAATATAAAACCTGAATGGAAAAACACCATAATTGGAAAAAAAACATCTAAATATCTTAAGAACAGATAATAGTTGGAATATCGGAAATAGGTGATGGAAAAGTTTTTTTTTTTTTTTTTTTTGCGCATAATCGGTGAGGCGGTACCATATTCCCTAATGTTTGTGAGCAGTGCAGTTGTCAATCTATATAAGTTAATGTAGAGGGCGTTCAACATTTGGGTATTTAGGGCATCACAAACATCAGCATTGTACTAGACAACACTGTACTGAGCAAGTGCAGAAAGAAAGAGACAAATGCGTCCGAATAAACCATTCAAGTCACTGTTGAACAAACATCCAGGCCAAACAATTAGCACTGGAACAGACTACTGTCGGTGGGTGTGGGTGTCATTTCAGCACCTATAATCAGGAAAGATAAATGACTTTATTGAAAAACGTCTGCGCCAGCCAGATTTCATTAAAGCTAGCAATATTGGCCCAGGTGGTACAGCAGTGCCTGTGTGGCCCATCCGGCCCTGATATCGAAAGAGGATCATATTCATTTAGTCTAGCTAAAATGAAAAGTGATTCCCACACTGGACTAATTACAGACCGTCCCATTTGGCTCAGGAAAGAAATCAGATTCAACCAAGTCACCCCTATCCTGCAGCTCGGTGGACAATCCTTCAGGGCATCCCTGTATATCAGCTATTAATAGATGAACGGCAACCATGAACATGCTGCTAATAGTGGACACACAAACTCTACACTCCTAATTACAATGGGTCAAGATTGGAGGAAATGGCTCAGTTTGAAATTCTTGTTCCTGATCACTGCTGTTAATTACAACAGACACAGGCGTTAATTATTCTCATTAGCTGCTTGTCACTGCTACCGTATTCCTCATTTTATTCTCTGCACTTGGGTTGCCAAAACTAAAAAAAAAAAAATAATAATAATTGTAGTCCCAGTACAACTTTACTCTGATTTCAGCACTTTTACTCAGTTTTCTGAATCTGAGCATCTAGCAGCTAGTTGCTTTCAGAATCACCCAAGTTTGCCAGATATGTTTATTCTAAGAGACTTGGCTTCTTTTGGGCTTGTTTCCTTAAACCTTGTTGTTTTCTTCTCTTGTGGGATCTGGCAACCACAGAATTAAATGCAGAATCCACAAACATATTAACACATTTGAGAAGTCTCTGAAACGCAGTATGTGAACAAGGACATGAATAATTTTCTGATTGAATTATTAAAGTTTGAGGTTTTACATGACATTTTTTGCAAAACTTCTGGCTGATTGCAAAGTAGAAATCATCAAGGTAGTCATGTAGACTCAGAGCTTTCCTATGATGATTACCCATGTGCATGTATAGTCATAGAATTAAACAAAATCTGATATTCTTCAGTCACTGGAATTATTAAGGGCATGTAAACAAACTCTGTGCATTGTTGTGCCCTTATCTGTTTGTCTGCTTAAATTCTCTACTTCCATAAACTAGGGAATTTTCTGCTTCTGTTATTTTATTATTAAGATGCTGCAAAACTATGCCACTTTGAAATACCAAGCACAAACCAAGGTTGGCAAAAAACACTTTCTGTTACATGAACACTAAAATCAGGCAAAATGACCACTAGGATGGGTTCGCTATTTGAGTCTGGCTAGTCTCATGCTTTAGTTCTATAAACCTTTTTTTAATTTGCAATTGTTGCCTTAGGTTTGCATTCCGGGGTCAAGATTTTTTTTTAACTGTTTTTGTGTGTGTGTGTGTGTGTGTGTGTGTGTGTGTGTGTGTGTGTTTGTGTATGTGTGTGTTTAGACTGCACTTTAGTATGCACTAGAGCACTAGAGCTTATTGTGAATCAGTCTGAGGCCATTGTACTCTCCTGGAAAACAAATAGGGTGCTCTCTTAAAGTAAGGCGGACAAATCAGGTACCTCCGGCTGTCGTTCCTGAGTGTGAAGAGTGTAAGATTACCGGTCGGTCTGGGTCAGGCAGCAATTTTGACTGTCCTGGTCTGTGGTGGTGAAGCTACTGAGAGCCTAGTCCTGGGTCAAAACTCTCTGATCGCTGGTCAGTTTGTGGTCCTATCCTCACCTGTGGGCATGACGTTTGGCTAGTGACCGAAAGAATAATGATGTGGGTACAAGTGGAAGAAATGAGATTCAGCAGACCGGCTGGATTTACTCTTAGTGACATTTTGAGGAGTTCATCAATTCGGGGGTGGGGTTTATAGTAGCTGCTCCTTCAGATCGAGAGAAGGCAGCTGTCACGTCCACCGCCGACACCTCACCACCATGCCTGCAGTCGAAAAGACCTGAGGTCGGCCTGAGGTTGCAGTCAAATTCACTGATCACTATACAGTGTGCTCTTGGTAGAACACGATATATAGGGTGAGCTGTGAAAGACACACTTACTTACAGAGGAAACAAATCATCTTGACATTCCGTTGCACAAACCAGCTAAAACGTCAACAAGTCTACCGGAACTGTCACTGGGAATAATACAGTTTAACAATGATTTCATTTGCTGACTGTGCTATTTGCTCCAGTGAAAAACTACACTCAGTTGTGTGATTAACTAAAACCATGAGAAATATATAAATATTAAGTACGCAATTTTCACCAGTAAACATACTATCAACTATTTCCTGCTTAATTTATGGTCCACTATAATTATGTTTATATATACAGTGTTCCCTGGTTTATGGCGGGGGTTACGTTCCAGGACCACCCGCAATAAACGAAAATCTGCGAAGTAGGGATGCTATATTTATTGAAGTATTTCTACACTATTTTAGCAGTATAACTTGCAGAACGTTTGGGTTTCATCGTAGGGCTTGAATGAATTCGGTCTATAATGAAACTTTAACAAACAGCAAACACAAAACCGCAGATAAAAACATGTCATGTCAGTAAGTAGAGACTCAGACGGCCGATGCTCTGGTCTTACTTCTCGTTTTTGGTGAGTATTCATCCGCTG
>JAUZST010053761.1:0-50910 GCA_034779995.1 Parotocinclus haroldoi | reverse complement strand
GAGAGAGAGAGAGAGAGAGAGAGAGAGAGAGAGAGAGAGACACTGAGGCTATTTATTCTTCTTAGTCCCACAGCCTTGGCAAGTGATGTTTCCCGGACCCTTAACACTGGAGAAGCTTATGGTTTGGATGATGAATGAATAATGACCTGCACCAACTGGAATACACATAGAACAGGCAGTGCTGTCCTGGTGATGGTCACATCATGTCAAATTTATTTATATAGCGCTTTTTACAATGGAGCGTTGTCCCAAAGCAGCTTTACAAGATTATATTATCTTAAAAGGCCAAACCCAAATTGAGCAAACCTAGGGCAAGAGTTGCAAGGAAAAACTCCCCGAATATAGAAGGAAGAAACCTTGAAGGACCAAGATTCCACCAAGGGTGGCCTAGATGTTAATAGAAATAATTAAATACAACGGTACGCTCAGCACATCACAATACTATATGTTTGGCTTTCTTGTCCTGGAAGCTGCAATTTCCATAGTGGACAGGGCTGCTTTCAGAAAGAACATTCCCTATATTATTTGTGAAGCAGGTTTAGAGATCTTGCATTTTACAAGTGCGGCCATGCCCTCTTCAGCAGGGTGGTTCTATGCGTACATGAGTGATAGAGGTGTTGATGTGTAATTATGTAGTAATACGGTCACTGCATTTTAGTCAAACAAACTGTACCTTTAGCATTTTAGTTGAGCTGTGCTTCTTTTAAAAACTCCACTAAACTACTCCTCCTAAAATACATGCAAAGTTTTAGAAATGCCACATATCCATTATATTCATCGCAGAAATATAATTTGCCATTCCAGTGATGTGGGAAAACCTCTAGTGTCTAATAAATAAAAGCTATCCAAAATGTAGACAGTTATTTTTGGGACCAGAGCACTTTATACTGAACACTAAAAGTCTTATTAAAATTTTACAAGTTTTATACTTTCAAAGTGATGTGCATGACAGTGCACAAGCCTATGCAAACCCTTGTAATATTCTCATAAATTCTCAGTCACCCGAGTATCTCCATGCTGTCTCATAGATGCATCATACAAACGCCTGTATAGACAGAGCTTCTTCAAGACCGTGAAGCACAGCACAAACATGAGCACCAAGTTACAAAAACTGGGGGGCGCAAGACCATGTGCCACAACAGGCAGAACCAGATATAAAAATAGAAATCCTTAAGTACTTGCACTTTGTTACTTACAAACTGTGCATGACAGCTGTTAGTGATGATTTTTTCACACACAGTGTTCTAATGGGATAGTTTTGTTTACTAGAATTTCCACATAAACCCTCATACGATTTAAGACACACATCAGAACGGACACTCCAAGAAAAGTCAGTTTACATGCTTGATCATAAATGTATGGAGACTAGTAAAAAGCTTGGTGATGTTGAGGGGTGCATACTATGGTTCTAGTATAGTGAAGATGTGGTTGATGGCAAGGTACTTCACATTCAGAATTTATGGAGTCGTGACTTTTCTTTGGAGCTGACCCAGGCCTTGAGTGAGGACAACATTAGAGAAGACCTAGACTTACATAATTAAAGTTCTGACATAACCCACTCACTGGCAGTGAAGATGGAATGACATCAGCCCTCCTACTAGTGCATTCACAAATGAGAAGAAAGAAAAAACAAAGATAGAAATTATGGGTAGGAAGGACATGCTGCAAGCGTGAAGAGGTGGAACGGGCTGTGCACAGAGCTCTTAAAGAGTCAAATAGATGTGAAAGCTTCAGAAAAGTCATTTAATTAGCTTCACAGTTAATTATGAGAGAAATGTTTCATGACACACAAGACACGTTTATTAGGTCATCATTTTGGTCAAATTAACTTGCAGTACAGTACAGTAAAACGTAAATAATTATTAGGTTTTCTAATAATGGGACTTGATTGGAATTTATTCCATTTTGACCCAAAGTATGTGGTCTTAAAGTAAATGTGAATGCTTAACATCACTAACCACAAGGCAATACCAATTGCTATAAGTAGTGACTAAAAATACTGTGTACAGCCTTGACAAGCAAGCTCACAATGCACAGCTCTTTGGTCGCATTGTCTGTTTTCCCAAAACTCAGACTGATGAGCAAAAGTACTTGAGATTAATTACATTATTTACATTTATGAAATTTAGCAGGCTGTTATTCAGAGCGACTTACAATTGATACAGTTGTGTGTTAAGAACCTTGCTCAGGGACCCAACAGTGGCATCTTGACAACAACTAGGCTACCACAGTGAAGCTAGCCAATTAAAAAACTAGAAATATACGAGTATGAATGAATAATCACATTGTTTCTTTGTTTATTTGGCTACTATAACGTCGCTATCGGCATCGGTGGCTATTTCAGTGACACGCACAAGGTTACTTCAAGCCTAGCCATATATATACACTCCAGGCAATGCCTATTTACAGTAATCAATTAACCTAACTCGCATGTCTTTGGACTGTTTGAGTAAACCAGAGTAAACCCATGCAGACATGGGAAGAATATGCAGACTCCACCCAGAGACTGAACCCACGACCTCCTTACTGTGAGGCAACGGTGCTACCCACAGAGCCACCATGCTGCCCAATAATCACAATGTAGCATTGAGTCGAGCTAGAGTTCTACCTAAAAGCATATGAATGAAGCTAAATATGAGAGACCAAACTGGGCTAGGAAACAAACCACAGACCCCACCACCCTCAAAGCCTATGTCGTCAGTTTTTGAACAAGTCCACAAAAAAGCACCTTACAATAAAAAAGCAGCATATGGCAAGCCAAATACTGTCACCAAATGACATTGCGAATGACCCTGTGACAATTCAGGCAAGTGAAAGTTATGGGTTTAAACAGCTTTTGAATATACATTGCCAAATTACCATTTAATTATTGTTTATTAACATTATCAGTACAATGTTGTCTATATTGCACATGCCTAACAGGAGTGTATTAAATCTGTTTGTAAGAAATATCATATAAAATGAATAGTTCTCCTCCTTTAGCATTAGATAATCCGACTGTCAGAACTGGAGCCATTCGTAACATTGTCCAACTTGCATTCGGTCCTTTCTGGATGTTTATTAAAACAATTCTACACTACCTTCACTGATACTACATTAAGAAGGTAAGACTGCTTCTCCTCTTCCATTCCAGACACGCTGTTCTTCTCCCAAAGTCTGCAGCAGAGTCAGCCAATAAACCATTGTATTTCAAGAGCAAATAGAAAGTAAATAAAAATATCACTCTGTCAAATATTGGTAATGCCTCATCTATTCTACTATCCCAATAGAGGATTTGAGAAAGAGAGGACATTAAGCATAACACACAATTGAGGGTTTTATGTATGTGGGTGTAGCAAACAGCAGGCACATTAATTCGTCTGACCTTTACCTCCACTCTCCTGCAAAACTGCTTCAAGCCTTCAGGGCCTCTGAGATGTCCTTCTATAAACTCTGAGAGCCAGGTCTTAAAGTAGCAGGAGAAACAAACAGAAGATCTGAAGATTAAGCAGACCTCAGTCTGACACACAGATCAAACTGAGTTGATTCAAGCTCCAGGCTCTAGTCTTGGCCTGAATTGAATTGCCGGTAGAGTGACGTCAATAGGATATTCAAACCGTTTCCACTCGTATATCTGACTAATTGGACCTGAACATGCAGCAATAATAATTTCCAAATGCATATGGACAAAATCAGCCTTCAGAGTCACTTAAGTTAGTCCCTGTATTAAGATTCATTGAGCATATTTATATTTTAACTACGTATAACTGGTATCAAAGATGTTCCTCTTAAATATTTGTTGGTTTGTTACAAATCAGGTAACAAATATAACTCACATTGGCTTAAAGTATGATAACCACAGATATCTAACAGTTGCTGGGTGCCCTCTATGATAATGTCATCCTCTACAATTACTATATTTTAATTTATTGGCTATTTCTAATTGGATTTTCTGGTCTCTACTATATTTATATGTTAAATTAACATGATAAAATGGTGTTGAAATGGCCGGTCCAGGCAACCCTTCTGTGCTTTAAAATGTGACCATTGAACAATCTGCGTGTGAATCTAAAGAAATGCAGCTTGACAGTAATTTTATTATACTCTCTCGTGGAACTCCATTAACTCAGTGTGTCCTAATAAGGTTACCAGGGACTTTAAAGGAAAGATAACACACCACGTATGCTCCACCTCCCGTAACAGTTTGGATTAGCTTCTCTTCTGTATAACTATCCTTTTTACAGCAAAAATGTTTTGAAAAGTCCTCCCTTTTTCCTTCCTTCCTTTATTCCTTTCTTTATTATTCATACCTGACTAATTTGGAGGCATGGGAAGCTAGAGACAAGGCAATAGACAGCAATCAACCCTTGACATGCCACCAATCCACCACAGGGTACATGCGCACGTTCACTTGGAGTTGAACATTTTAGAGAGGTCAGTTGGCCTAACGCATGTCCTTGGAAACTGGAGTATTTGGAAAAAACCCATGCAGACACAGGGGGAATGTACAAACTCCAAACAAGTATAGTCCAGACCAAAAAACAATTAGGAATCTCAGGGATCGAGTTGTGCGGTACTAGCACTAACCGCTTGTGCCCCCCATGACATCCTAATGTAAACATCTAAAAGCTGATAGTGCTTATTATGGTTAGACGTGAGAAAAAAACTTGGATACCCTTCAAACAGTTTGTTCAAATATGTTTGGTATAACATAAATTTGGAGATTTGCTAACACAAAATAATGCCATGTTCTGAAAATCCCCGTCTGAATCTGAGTGTATGCATTCAGTGAGGCAATGTCAGTATTGGCAAAAATGTCACATTCATAATGCTGCCATTGCCACAATAGCCTTATTATTTTCGGCTTTACTTCCACCAACACTTTTTCAGTTGTCATGTTGACAATCCAATCCAAATGCCACAGAAACACTCTTCTCTAGAGTAGGATTAATTACAATAGGACAGACACACAAATGAACAACATTTACAGCTTGTTACAATAAGCAGT
This sequence comes from Parotocinclus haroldoi, assembly GCA_034779995.1. Lineage (NCBI taxonomy): Eukaryota > Metazoa > Chordata > Actinopteri > Siluriformes > Loricariidae > Parotocinclus > Parotocinclus haroldoi. Next base: position 45,923 of record JAUZST010053761.1, on the reverse strand, counting down.
GTAAAGTCATAGACAAAAACACGAGTGACCTGCACAAAATAGTCTCTAAACACATCAACAGAGATCTAACAGTCTAGTTCAAATGGGAGATAACCAGTAAGCGAGCTTTCACCTCGTGGATCTGTAGCGTTGATTGGCCGTTTACGTCTGCTGTTGAAAGTCAGGTTTTCCCTACAGTCGATAAAATGCATGGACACTGATCGGATGAAGAGCACATACCTGTATACTAGTTCACAGAACAGATTCTCTACAAACAGCTCCTCTCAGCTTAGGTTCACAGTTAGAACCTGCACTAGCAGTGAAATAAATATGTTCCTAAATGCCACTCTTCCTCCTGTGCTGATACAAGGCATTAAATCCCAACTCAAACAAGTGGAAGCATGGCAGAGTGTCAGTAATGAGGGTGGAGACTGTGCATGTGCGTTTGTGTGTGTGCTTTGCCGCATCATCCACCTTTCAAGCCATTAGCCCTCCGATTACATGACATTTACAATTGCATAGAAAATCTTTACCACACATGAATTACACTAATGCAGGATAAATGTGCCGTGTCATCTTGACAATACGAATTCATTTTACTACACATCTAATACAATCCAGGGTCACAGGCCCCCACAGGAGCCAACACTAGATAGGATGCCAATCCATCATAGTACATGCACATACACACATCCAAACATATTTGACAGTGCACAATGTTCAATGGCTTTTCACGACAGGACCATGGTTACATTAAGGCTAGTCAGACAAATTCACAGTGGAGCAACTCAGAGCAACCAACTGACCTCCACCACAAAAGTACCACCGTGATTAAATTAGCATGCTCAGGCCCAGAAAAGTTGAGCTCAGTGTGAGCACAGACCAGCAAGGAACTGGGGACTATTGCTCTGACTATGTGCAATCTGATTTACCATCCATATTCTTACATCTGGTCATGGGTACAAACAAGGAAATGAGTTAGGAATTTTTTTTTTTACAATTTGTTTATCATCTCTTATTCAGAGCACAACACTGGTAGTGTGAAAGAGGTTAGATTTAACCCCTGGATTTTCAGGTTCACAGTCCAGTACCTTACACAAGACCACCACTGTTCCCTATCACACTTCTTCTTAATGGGTTTAGCAAAAGCTTGCAAAGAAATCTGATTACTGACTGATAATGAATAAATGAATAAACATCTTAAATCGAATTACTGACAATATCTTGCAGATGTCTTGCGGTTATCGTATTGTTCAGGAAAGAAAGTGTGTGTATACTTATGTAGTTCTCCCTGGATGCTCCAACCATTCTGATGTCCAGGTGAAACAGAGGAGGCATATGAAAATGACAAAGAAATAATGACAAATGACAAAAGGACAAAGTAATTGTATATATAAAATAATGAGCAGTCAGTGTGTGAGGAAGAAAGAACTATATATTTCACTAACTACCAAAAACCCCAGGCTGATGAAACCCTGTAGCTGACTGAACTGTTTCATTCTCACACATTCGCTGATAGATCTCTCACAGTTCCAGAAAACTAGAGCTGCTGAACCAGTCATATTGTGTTTGTTGCCAGTGAGCCAAGATTGCATCCGTCCAACATTTACACATCAGGTAAATGAACCTAATAAGAAAAATCAAGTATCACCAATACAGTTTGCATGCAACTATTACGGAGAAGTCCATAATGACCTATACAGCACAATATGTGGTGATGTGGTTCTAATTAATTAGGATCTGGACAACATTTTATCTTTTATTACCATCTATTATTTACTATTCGATTCATGATGCTAAACTCACTATTATTTCTTTTTTGCACGATTTGCGATTTTACATATTGGTTTCACATTCAATAAAAGACAAACAATAGTACAAACAATAAAATTAAGTTTTTAAACAAAACACCTTAGTCCCTTGCAATTAATCAGTTAGAAATAATAAACAAAATGTTCTATTGTAGCTTTAGCATGTCTTAAATAACCATGTGGAAACCTCCCTTATTTTGTTGTGAATCAATAATAAGGAATAAGTTAATAAAGAATACCAGTTATTTGTACTTATCTTGTGCAGAAAAAAAAAAAAATCTTTACAAATACAAAAAAAAATCTAAAAGTATCTCACACCTCTGTGAGATACTTTTAACAAAACACGCAACTGCATTAGATGGCACAGTAAAGAGCACAATCCAGCTCATCAATGCATCTTCCAACTAGAAGACGCATCGCCAAATTTTTCCATTATGTTACACCAATAATATGTACATTGTGTAATATTGCGATTGTGGTTCCTGTGGGTTCCAAATACTCTGCAAAATGCTGATGGTTGTGTGACATGTTAAATGCAAAAAATGTTATTTATTTTTTATTATAAAAAAGATGCAGTGCAAACAGAGACAGCAAAGTCCAAGAATTGGAATTATATCAGTCGCAATTTTCTTTTAGTTGTGACATTATATAATCAGCCATTGGTCACCCTGCTCTCTAAATATCAGCATTGTTATCAGCCATTAACAAACCCTTACTGGTCAACTACTATATCCCTCCTCTGGTGAGCTGAACTGAAGACCAGGGGTGCTCCTTGGCACTCATATTGTGTCTGATTTTTATTTTAAGTTAAATTTAGGTTTGTGTGCTGTGTAAGAGTAAGAGAGAAAAGAGAATACTTTTCAGTCTTTCATGGTTGGAATGATTCATTTCTTATACAGAGTACTTTAAATCACCTCTCATTTGGAGATCTTCTTGCTACTGATCTCTGACAAAGCAAAAAAAAGAAGTCTTACCACTCTGTGTCCACAGGTGTGATGTCGATGCGGGGAGGCTTGACGAAGGGTAATGTGGTTGGGCGACAGATGATCTCCTCATCAGGTGTCCGTGATCTTTCTGTCTGTCGCCATGACAGAGGGGGCAGCTGCAAGTTGCCAGAGAAACGACGTCGACCCCGTCGAAGGTCGACCCCGAGTGTGCAGGCCGGAGATGTGAAGTCACTGCAGTCTGGAGGTTCTTTACTGTCCTACATGGACGTACACAGACAGTAACAAACTTAATACTCAGCCCATGGATGGATTTTGTAATAAACCGGATTTGAACGAATAAAATGAAAAACAGGAACTGCAACTGATCAACCCAAACAGAAAGACAGGAATGGACAGGCACAGTAACTTAGTTTAAGTCTTACACATAAAATCTAGGCTGCCTAAAGAGGTTGGTTCCCATTTTCATTCTTGGTCCTCCCAAGGTTTTAGTTTCTGACAATGATGAAATACCAAACAGAACCTGGATTTGAGACTAAGGATGATACGGTTCCAAAAAGTGCCATACCACAAGAAAAGCAACAGACAGCAAGACATAATTATGTCACCAATTCAACTGATTGTACTACTTTAGAGCCTAGATATACACTGATAAAGCATTGTCTTATAATCGTTATCAATAAAAATATTTTCAATATTAAACACCCCTATTCTGAATCTTTGCTTTGAATCCATTAGGAAACCCATGAGAAACCTATGTGGCACCCTGGCAGAGGTGGGATTCGAACACTGGACCATCAGGTCCAGAGTCCAGGTCCTTAAACACTAGGCTAACGCAGTTGAGGCTAGACTACCGATGTGTTGTTATCTATTTGAACAAGAACATTGTGCAGTTTAAAAAACATGAGAAAGAGATCCAAGTCATTTATACGAGCCAAATGCAGGCATGAGAAGAAAGGGATGTGGAACTGAGCGTCTTTAAGATGCTTGGACTACGTGCAAACGAGCTGCATGCATCAGCATCCTGAATTTGTATTTAATCGGCCTTAACCATCACGTTTGTGGCCACTAACAAATACAATAAGTAAAACATCCATTGGCTTTCTTTGTGAGGCACTATCTTCAGAGCGCATGAGGAGATTTCCGTCTGAATGACTCACCCTTTTAAATTTGGCTTAACTGACAAAAGACAAGAGTCTGTCTCCTCTACCTAGCTTTCTCAGCACCTAAGCTGACGTCACACACGCTTCCCACTCTGCAAGTCCTACAGAGAGCACTGAGTGGAAGGCCGTCCATATAACATTATGGGTGCGTGAGTGCCATCTACCAGGAGTTGTGGGTACAGCATTTTCCTATGCATACTGATAATTGCGTTTGACATTTTGGAATGAGAGAATTTTTTGATTTTATATTAGTCAACATATTAGGACCAGTCTGCATGCCTGTAGTGACAGTAGCCTCAAATGTTAGAAAAATGGGAAAACCTTTCTTCTTTCTTAGCTGAGCACAAACTGTGCTCATTTGAGTTTCTGTTGACCTGATCTCTTGGCTCGGGAGCAGGTGGGCATGTGGATACTGATTTCTAGTAAAACACAACCCCTTTGTATGGCATCAGGTAGCGCACCTCTTTTTCTTTCCACCCTGAGGAGACTGGGCAGACTGGCTCTGCTAAGACATCATAGGAAGTGGTGCCATGGTTGGTCACTTCAGGATCCTGTACACATACCTTTGCAGGACTGCTAAAAAGAGGCTCGCTAGACATCCAAGCCACCCAAGGAGGATGAGTCACTTTTTGAGTCTTGGTCATTCCAAAGTTTCTTCCTTACATCAGTCAGGGAGTTTTGACTTTCCACTGTTGCCCTACGTTTGCCCAATTTGGGATTGGCATTTTAACATAATGCTTTATAAATAAATCTGACTTGACTTGACAGTCTGCATCCTGCTGGGAAGGCTGATCTGAAGCAATTCACATTGCACTTTTCTCATAGCTTTGCTGTATTGTGGTCACAGCTCAGCGTTACAGGCTTTCGGCCACACAGGAACATCCACTGCTGAATTTTCTCATTGGGAGAGCAGCCGAAGTGGTCTAAATGTCATTTGCCTTCCCTGCCATCTAAATAGCACTGAATTGCAAACAAAGACTAATTATTTGAGTCATCAAAACTGCACTCAAAGAAAGCAGTTTGCCATGAAAGGGAAAGAAGGGCCAGCAGAGATTGTCAGGTCAGGGTGTAGACGGAAAGTTGGACAATATCTTTTTTTCTTCTATGTTTTAACAGGTTTCCGTTATGCATTTTGGTTTTGACATTTTGGCCTTGTAGTGAAAATACAGCAGGACACAATCAGGAGCACATTTACATACATTCTGCAGATCCATGCTAATAGGCAATAATGTCGATATGGTTAACATCAGCCCCTTCACCCCACACCACTGCACCTTTTGAGTTTATTCAATAATAGGAACATACTAACAACATAATCCAGAATACTAAATTTGATTAGTGGTGGCATTAGGTCTAGTGTACGTTAATCAATTACATAAAAAATGCATATAAAATTAGCAGTCCCTATTCATTTTGAAGTAGAACTGCAATCTAAGAAGTACTGAGTGAGCTACCAATGGGTCAGAATACTCAAAGTTACAAAATACTTAGATTTTAAGTACTTAATCAGTTATGAGTTTCTGGGAGGGACGGTAAATAAAAAATACAAAGTTACAAAGTACTTACTATGTTGAACGATCAGGCGAAATTGGGCATATCCCAGCCTGAGGCATTTAGAACATCTGGTGTGTGTCCATGTTTGAAATTTTATTACAGCAATGGCACACTTGAGGGTATGAGCTGTCATCTTTCCTGAGATGGGATAGAACCCCGTTCTAAAGCTTTGACCTGGGAAACTAGCTAGCTCACTAACTCAAGACAATTAACAAAAAGTACACTGAAGAAAAAAGTCTTCTGTGATGAAGAGCAAATTTGCACGACCACACAGTTAGTGCCAAATTTGTCACTGTTTGAGGTAGAGATTTTTGAATGACGGGCTAGCACAGCGTCTGTCCTTATATGTGGAAGAGAGTTGATCCCTCCTGAATGCATATTGCTGTTAGATATTGGCTAGACATCCCTGATCCACTTAATGTTCCAGATAACAGCAGATCCCATGAACCTCATGGCAACTTCAGTCTATAACTGTGTGAGCAAAATAACATTCACGTTTAGTTTGACTAAAATGTTGTTTGTTTGGAGAAAAGCCAGCATGTCAAGGGTGGGAGTAGGGGTGGGCAATATTTTATAGTATCTTGATTAATTTTATCATAATAGCCAACATTTATGGGCATATGAAAGATATCAAAGCTATATCAAAGATATCAAAGCTTAAAAACAACTGCAAGTTTCATTATGAAGAGTGTAATTAATCCTGTTCAAATGTTCAAGTGGATAAAGTGCAGCTCATTATAAATAAAAATGCATTTTGTCGCGATCAAATGTTTCCTGAAAAATATCATATACTGTGGAAAGGTCTTTACAAAAAAAAATAAATAAAAAAAATAATAAATCGACATAATATTTTTATAACATTAAAAAAATCTATTCAAAATGTATTTATACATTGGTGCCTTGACTCAAAGCAGCTTTACAATATTATATTATCTTAAAAGGTCAATCTTAAATTGAGCAAGCCTAGGACTACAGTGGAAAGGAAAAACTCCCGCAATAGATAAGGAAGAAACCTTGGGAGGACCAAGACTCAAAAAGTAAGTAAGTAGTCACAAAGTGCACAGTAGTCACAAAGTTCTTCACAAACAACAAAATCGAACAATAAAATGTACAAATTCAACACTTGAAAACCTCAGATGTACGAACGCCGCGAGTCTTTAGGTGAGACCGTGAAACAAAGAGCAGGTTTAAACTACTAGACCTAAGGAGTCTCACTGAGGAGTAAGGTTGCAATAATTCTGCCACATAGTCAGGAGCCTGACCATGTAATTCTCTATATGTAAGCGTAAGAATATTAAACTGGATCCTGTACTCCGCAGGAAGCCAGTGGAGAGACTTTAGCAGTGGGGTTATGTTAGACGTTTTGTTTGACCTGTTAGACAATCTAGCATTCTGAATCGTTTGGGACTGTGGTAGCCTTGCGGCTAAGGTACTCTGTACCAGAAGGTCCAGGGTTCAAATCCCACCTCTGCCAAGCTGCCACAGTTGGGTCCCTGAGCAAGGCCCTTAACCCACAATTGTCTGAATTGTAAGACTGTATGAACTGTAAGTCGCTCTAAATAAGGGTGTCTGCTAAATGCCGTAAATGTAAATCGATCACGAGCAGACACACTGAGTAAGAAAAACAGAGCACTGCAAAGCAAGGGATCCATCCTCCATTGAAGTTGCAGAATGACGTTGTAGTAATAGTAAAAATTAAGTAAATGAGATCATTTAAATTAGTAATAAAAGTCAAAATAAATAACAAAATAGGCTTAAGTCTTCAGCTTACTACTAATAACTTAGTGATGGAGGGAGTTACTGCACTCTGGTGGGATCCGGGCATAGTGGGACTGAGTTTTGTTGATGAAGACCAGTAAGACCACCAGAGTGATGCTGAGGTGGAGAAGCATCTAAAATATTTATAATATTTAAATATTGGCAAACCCTAGGTGGCCGTGTGGTTGTGTTGCATCACCCAACCAGTTTAATCAAACAAACTACAGATCTATTTCAGCCACATTATGCAACCTTAAACACTACCAACAATAATGACTCTGTACCTTATCTGCAGTTTTGTACCCTAAACAGATAAAAACTGGGAAAAGTGTGCATTTGCACATTGCTAACGTGAATAGTTCTTAAGACAGAAGGCTACGCAAGGAGGCCTTCCCCTTAAGACACCGAAAACAAATGCTTGAAACACGTATATCTTGAGAGTCAAACAAAAAAGCAAAAGCATCAATAGTCACAACTAATACTATAAAATCCATGCGAATAACAGAAAATATTTCAATCGTCTGACAGCCCTAAGACATATGTAGACAGAGGCTATTCACTTAATGCAAGACATTTAGAAACCATTATTGTGAGGAACAAGCAGAAGCACAAAAGGGCAAAGCGAAAACAAATCCCCTACGATTGTGCTTTGTCTAGGTTTGTTCCTGCCTTGCACCCTGTGCTGCCGGCTAGGCACCGGCTCTCCCATAAACCTGTCCAAGACGATGAGGATAAGGAGGTGAAAAAATACTTGAAACATAGTACAAAAAAACATAGATATCAGAAGTCATGAGATAATTAAAACACTAAGCGATCAAACAAAGTCCAAGTTCATACAAGGACTCGGTAACAAGGACAAAGTTCAAGAAGCCATTAAGGTACAAAGTGAAACGACAATAATAACTTTATACTGACGGTGAGAGTGATCGGCATTTAAATGAGGGGGTCGGGTTTGAGCATGATGCAAACGAAAACTGGAAATGAAGAGATCGGGCACAGGAAACGATTCCCTATTCTCCAGGATAAGCCTGGCAACCTTGACCAAGTTAAAAAGAGTTATTTGTAAAACCAAAGAAAACGAATCTTTACCGAATAGAATGTCATTATTTAGATGAATAATGGTTTTAGTAATCCTCAAAACAAGATGAACAGAAATGGTTTTATGACTTGAATAGGTCCTTCACAAAGCCCTTTTAATATGCAGTGCACTTTGGATAACAAATAAAGCACCCTACTGAGTTTATTTGGAATCCATTTGCCTGTAGGATTTTAATCAGACACAGCCATTAGCCTTGGTAGGCTGATTCAAATGGCTCAGTATGATTGAGCTGCACTTCTAAACGATTACTCTGACTGAGGTTCATTCATATAAAAGTCTGAGTATTATACACTACTACAGTCCTCATAGGATTGCAGATTAATTGAATTATGGTGCTCTGATTTATCATTTAGTCACATTTATACCAAAGACTTCTGTGTTATTAATGAGTCTAATTCTGGTTTCTTCAGTAACTACGTATATACACTACAAAAATTAGGGGATCTTTAATTATGTGATATTTAAATATTGGGATGTTTATGTGAATATCTGAAAATGTGATATTTTGTGAGCAGAATAGCAGTAAACGTCTTTCCTTTGGTCACTTATCTTCATAATCTCTGACATCAATTCAGGGTCTCAGAGGGGAGGTCTACCTGGTGGTACAGAGAACCTGTATGGGCATCAATCCAACACAGGGTGCACGCACTCACACTATCACATGCACATACATGCACAATATATTGGGACACTAGACCCACATACCAACAGAAAATAATGCTGAGTCCCAGTAAAATCACAACAGTAAAAAGTCTATGTAAGTGTGGATTGCCAAGCCAAACTACAGGATCTGACACACAACTACATCTTCCATAACGCCACCAGCATGTCATTTCTGAACAAAAGGTAAACTATCAAAAAGTAGTCTTTGAGAATCTAAAGCAGCGGGGTGACACTTTAATGCCATCCTGTGGCAAGACCCAGGGTCTAATCAGACCACGCCTGACACCATTTGCCAGAAGCAGCAGTCAAAATATATTACACATACCAAATTACAGAAATAAGTCTCAAACAGGGGGGAAATCTAAATTGGAAATAGTAACTAAGTGTAAAAGATAAGGGTCCTTATTCTACGCTGTACATTTAATCCGTTTCACATACAGTATATTCTTCTCAACATTGTACATGTACAAACCACAGAGCTGCGGCACCGGTTTGCATCGCTAGAGGGAGCCACAGCTCTACTATTTCCACTACAGGCGTGGCGCTGCTGGATAGACAGTTGGACAGCTGTATCTAAGTTTGAAATATTGTGCATATTTTACAGTTAAATTTTCATTCACTTTGCATATATGCTCAACCCAGTTCCTGGGATTGGAGTCACTTTGGCAGTACGGGGAGCAAGTTATGTACACACAAAGGTGCACTTTAGAGATACCAATTGATCGGTCTTGAAAGTGGAAAGAGCACCTAGATGTACCTACATGACATCTACCCAGACACAGGAAGAGCATTCTAAGTCCAGGATGAGAAACTCATTAACCTATATGGCAACAGCACAAACCACAGCACGCCTGTTACACCTTCAGCTTAATTCTTTCTTTAAAAATAAATCGATAAACTAAATCCAGATGGTCTGTTCTACATTGATGTAATATTTGCCACCATAACACTGACTAAATAAAGTAATACAAGACATGGTCACTGCAAAGGCTCGGAAAAAAATACACGTGTTTGTTGTGACAAGACTTGTTTATGGAAAAACCTGAAAGATAAACCAATTCCTAAATGAGACATGAATACATGTTATCTAACAGTTTTATACATAGATGTGGTGGATTCGATGCCTGTAAAAAAACAGTCTTAGCTAAACAGGAATGCACAGTGTAAATGGTGCCAGTTTATTGTGATGCATCACCCACACAAGCAATAACATTCAAGTGGGAGGAAACCCATGCAGACTATGCAGCCAGACTACAGTACAATTAAACAGAACCTTAGGCAAGATGGATCCTAATGGTCTGCCCCTACCTACTTACTACATTGCTCACAAAAATTAGGGGATATTTCAAAATTAATATAAGCATTTGATTATCCACCCATTATCTTCTGCTTGTCTGGGGTTGGGGTCACAGTCCTCCCTCTCCCCAGCCGCCACCACCAGCTCTACCGGGAAGATTCCGAGGCATTCCCAGACCAGCTGGGCGATCCCTGGGTAATCCCTCCAGCATGTCCTGGGTCTTCCCTGGGGTCTCCTCCCAGTTGGACTTGCCTGAAACATCTCCCTAGGGAAGAGCTCAGGAGGCATCCTTACCAGATGTACGAACCACCTCAACTGGCTCCTCTCGACGCAGAGGGATAGAGTCTCTCCTGGATGACCGAGCTTCTCACCCTATCTCTAAGGAGAGTCAGAGTCCAGACACCCTGCAGAGAAAACTCATTTTGGCCGCTTGTATTGGCGATCTCGTTCTTTTGGTCATGAAAGCTCATGAACATGGGTGAGGGTAGGGACATAGATCGACCGGTAAATCAAGAACCTTGCCTTATGGCTTAGTTCTTTCTTAACCACAACAGACCGGTATAGAGTCCGCATCACCGCTGACCCTGCGCCGATCCTTGTCCACTCGCGAACAAGCATTTGATTATACGTCATTAAACAAGATAATCAGAAAAACAAATGAAAAGTCAAAGAAAGTTGTTCGATTATGCAAATGGAGATGCAAATTCAATTATCGTGATTGAGTAGTAAGTGACATTTCAAACTGGACGATAGTGTCACACATTGACTGTTCAGTAGGGAGTATGGTCACCCAAGACTGACAAAACACACTGATAGTGTACATCCCAACCATGTTCAGTAGGATTCAGAATATGAAGGAGAACCATTCCATGCGTTTGATTCCTGCACGGCAGGGCCTTGCATTATTATCCATGAAAAGAAAGTTGTTTCCAACTGCTCTAGCATAGTGTACCACTATAGGTTGCAGGACCTCATATCGTACCCGACAGCAGTCAGCGATCCATTTCTGATTATGTGGAGCTTGGGACAACCACCAATGCTGATACCAGCCCATACCATGATTCCACCACTACCGAAGGAGTGCCATTCTCGAATGACAGCTGACGACTCATCACAGGTCCAATTACAATACTCATCAACCCACTTTCTATGGTGTTCAGCTGATAACTGCAGTCCAAAATGGAGCGGAAGAGCCAATTTTGTATGGTCTGTGTGCATATCCATCATCTAGTGGCAGCAAGAAACTGTCCCTGCAACTCTGCTGCCTTGCTGCGCCTACTCCTTTAAGTAGTGGTTATTCTCTTGAAAGCAGTTTCAAAGTCTGCTAATCATGATTTTGCATGTTCCAAGGGCTGTTGCCACTGATGTCTGTGTTTGACCAGCGTCAAGACGTCCTTTGGCTCTCCACACAAATGAATAAAGGTTGTTTTTGCATCTCATTTTATTACAGAACAACTTTATTGACTTTAGTTTTTTACTTGTTCGCTTTTCTGATGTTCTTGTTTAATTTAAAAATTACATGAAATGCTTTTTAATGGCTTTATATTGATTTGGAAATATCCCCTGATTTTTGTGAGCAGTGTGTTTTAAAAATATCTGCATAAGAAAAATGCTGTTTAAATGCTGTTAGAATGGGAGCTACCCAATGTGTAGTCATGATCTCTAATTATGATCAGATTTTCAGGCTTTTCTATATCGTGATTTTTCCCATGAATCCATGAGCTGCTAAGGAGAAGACTAGGATGCACACCAATATAAAACACATTTTTTTCAAATAGCATCATTCCTTACATAGCAACGAAATAGCACATACAGTTCTACAGTACTAGTCATGCAGCAGTTCATGACCACTTTGGCCTGAATCATCCTGCACAGCCACCTACACTTTTATCACAAACACCATAGCCAGCTGACTAACTGCAGTTGGCCTAAAGGAGTTGGGACAGTAAAGCATTCACCACTTTTAATGTTGTCATATTTTCATCATAACAAAGGGAACAGGAGATACCAAGAAACAAAATCGTAACATGTGAAATAGTATGGGCTTGTCTCAAAACATACTCTATTGGGGACAAGTCAGAAATTCAGGGAGGCCAGTCTAGAACCAGTACTGTTTTCCGCAGCCATACCCTTGTAATGTGTGCAGCATGTGGTTTTGCATTGCCTTCCTGAAAAATGCATGGACGTCCCTAAAAAAATATGTCTTGAAGGCAGCATATGTTGGTCTCAGTGTATTTGGCAAAGCCTGGCATTTGGTCTTGTTGCTGAATGATCCTTTTCGTCTTTGCACACAATGTCCATTAAAAATACAGATTCATCTGTATTCACAAAACACATTTTCAGTGTGTCATGGTCCATCCAAAAAAGAACATTAAAAATATAGCGCCTTTCTCAAGCTCGAGGATGCTGCAAAAAACAAAAAAAACAAAACACACAAAAAAACAAAAAAAGTTTGAACAGAGACAGAGGAGGAATGAAGTTTCTCAAAGAGATGGGTTTTAAGCAGGTTTTAAACAGAGACAGATAAGCTATATAACGAAAAGAAAAGGGCAGAGTGTTGCAGACTTTTGTACTAAACATAACTACAATCATGTTTTGACATCACCTGTCTGAAATCACGTCATAATTATTTTTTATTGTAATTCATTACTATCCAATATATTATGAAGAGAATATTGCAATGCGGAATAATATAATATAGTTAGTCGGTCTCTGAGCACTTACAAAAACACAACTTAATAATCTAAAAAAAGAGTCAAATGTTTGCATGTCAAATTCTTTCCCCTTATATGGCACATTTTAGCAAACACAACATAAAGAGCAAAATTTGCTTTTTGAAAAAATGGTATGTTTCAATTTGCTGAAATGACAGTGTACACTCAAGATGGCACGTAGTCCATAATTCTGTGGACAATCTGATTATCCATGGTAACCCAGCATGATTTTACAATACTCCAATCTACAATCTCACAAGCTTTCCTTGTTTTGAGTCACTGATAAATGCTTAAAGGGTTTAGGTACGATGACTTTGAAGTGATGTGATTTTAAGTCCATGGTAGCCTTCACCACCCATGGTACTCCTTGATCTATCTGGTGTTCAAGTAGTTGTTGCTTTGTGGTCTGTTTTGGCTTGTTGAATTTATATTGAAAAACTGTATCAGATTTCAGAAAACTTGTAACTTATGCTTGTGCCTTGCATGTCTTGACATGCTGTAAAAATGACACATTTGTTTTGATTTAGTTGCCGTATTCATAACTGTCATCACTTTTTATGCCCACTTTTTAGGTGACTGACTGGCCTCACACACTGGGGAAAAACAGTTCGAGAAAATGAATACGTATTTAAAGGGAATACATCAGCCATCCTTGACCCAGACACAGCACAATTTTTCTTTCAAAGAACAAAACTGGTGCAAACAAAGTAACTATGTGAACTAGGGAAAATAAGAGTCTATGTGTTTATAGTTGGGTTATTTCTTTAAAAAAAAAATTTTAAATCGTGTCTTCAAAGGCAGCTGCTCTTATTCTGGCTTTGAAATTGGAAGCCTTTATCTATGGCACAAAAACCACCCAGAAATGCTGCATTCCCAAGTGAATGCCTGCTGAGTGCAACAGTGGATAGTACTGCCCACTAGAACTGCAACAGATAGCTATTTCGAATAATAAATAATATGACCATCATTGAAACAAATAATCAATTATTGAAACTACGACTTGCCAAATTGCCAAGTGTTATGTAGCTATGTGTTTTATGCATTGCTTAACTGAAATAAAAGCAATATAGGTAAATAGATTATTCAAAAATTAATTGCTTTCCTGCAAGTACAAAAGATAAATTAAACTATAGTCTACTGTCCCTGTCAGAATTTGCAACCGATGATGTGCAAAGTAGCAGCATTAAAATTAAATGAAACCAAATCATTAACTCTGTATCTCCAGCAATAAACCTGCGGCGCATTCACATTTGGCAAAAAGTGGCAAGTGTGTTCTTAATGAACAGTTAAATTTGAATAATTTAATGAATAAATAATTAATTCTTCAATTAATAGTAACCTCTCGTCCAGCTCCCTTTTATGTTCATTAAGAACTACCTTTAGAGTGTATTTGCGACTGAAGATAAGGTCCTTAACCCATGATTTCTTAAATTGTAAGATTGTATAAGTTGTAAGTCGCTCTGGATAAGCGTTTTCTAAATGCCATGACTGTAAAAAATAAACCCAAGAGAACCCAAGGCAAAGACCAAACTATTTGAATGCATCTGTGACCTTGACGTTAAAACAACAATACAATTTTTCCAACTGTACATCTTATTCGAAATGTGAACAGGCTCGTCGTGAGCAATTGATTGTCCAATACAGCTTAACAATTCAAGACAAGATGTGTTTCTAAAAGAAAATTGTACAGCTCATACAATGAAGTAGGACAGCTTTCAATATTGGGTAACTAATGTTTGTTCTTCTGATGCACTAACATGCAAGATGTTCTCCCATGCCAACTAAAGTTGATTAAAGGTCTTTACAGCTGATTATTTTGTTCATAGGTCTCTCCAGTAAGCAGTAATGCAAAAACATCCCAGGCTAGATCGAGAAATACATATATCACCGACTAAAGGACTCCTAGTGTCCACAATGTCAGTATTTGGTTAACACCTTTTTTGGCAGAAACCATAGTCTAAAACACATGTATTGTTGCTAATGAAGCAGACGGTTGAACCTATAGAAAAAGTCTCAAAGCTGACAAATAACTTTTACAGCTTTTTTGTTACCCCATTGCCTTACATTTACATTTTCTGTATAAATGTGAAAGGTTGTTTTCACCCTTAAGCCACAAAGATTGAGTGTGAGTAACTGACCTGGTCATGTAGCAATGCATCAAGTTGATCTGAACCAAGAATGCATGTGTACATATATACCCAGAACACAAAACACACTCCTACAGCATAGTCAAAGAGCTTCTCCAGTCATCAATACACACCCACACACTCCCACTTTACACATCACAAGTCAAGAGCAACACTGCCGATTACACACCCCTAATTTCATACATATTACACAATTTGGTGTCTTAGCTCAGAACTACACTTTTACAACTTAAGTGTAATCAGACAAAATCATAAAATGGAAAAGAGATTTGATTGGTGAAAGTGAAAGAAGCTTGAGGTGGTTTGCAGAAAGGAGATATAATGGGGATGAAGATTAACCTTAGTTAAAGAAGTGATTAAATTACTCATGTACAGAGAGGATGTCAGGGGTTAGTTCAACAGAGCTTTCAATAATTCACAGCTTTGTGAAGAGTTTCTACAGTTCACTAGAAAGTACAAATGAAACCCAGTCCATGTGAGCATGCTCAGTCTGGGTGATGTGTCAGTCACTTGATAATGATAGCAGGTGAGTATGTGCTGTGCAGAATGCAAAAACTTTGTGAAACAATTCATTGTCATTGTATGATAGGAATATTATATGTTCCAAGGATGTCACAAGTTTGGTTCCAAATGAAGGCTGTTGACACCATGTTTTTGACCAAATCAACTTTCTTAATGAATCATTATACAATACCATGCAGGGTTAAGTGTCCAGCTCAAGAGCTAAATAACTCTATGGCATGCACCCGTATTGCCTGTTTAATGACCATTCAGTCAACATCCATTTACCGTAACTAAGGACTTATTATAAAATTATAATAAATTCTAAAAATATATAAAAATGTGTCATTTAGTTCCAGATGTTGAAGCACTGATCAGTTGGTCAACTCAATAGTCAATCAGTGTTGCAGACCCACAAGCAGAGGTGGGAGTTAAAGTAATTAATGTGTGTGCATTAATTAGCTACAAATGTCCTGCACTATCAATCATGTCAAAACAAAGTATTCACCAGAATAGCATGGCAAATGTGTGTATGCGGGTAACTACCTGACCGGTCGTGTGTGTGTGTGTGTGTGTGTGTGTGTGTGTGTGTGTGTGTGTGTGTGTGTGTGTGTGTGTGTGTGTGTGTGTGTGCTTGCTTGCTCGTTAGTTTACAGGTTTTTCAAGGGTCTAGAGACATTGTGAGGTTAATGTGTTTAAAGATGTTTTGGTACATGTTTGTGTTTAATAAAGTATGAAAATGAATGAATTGCTGAACAAACAGATGTGTTAATGATGATTTTGACAATCATTTTGATGATCATTAAAACATCTAAAATCATCTAAAGCTTTAAAGCCTTATAGCTTAAATACCTCAAATGGACTTGGAATAAGAGCGATATTTTGGAAACATGGCAAGTCCTGTTGAAGTTACCAAATGCCAAAATGGGTTGTTTTACTGTGTAAAACAGCTCCAATAAATAAATATTTCTGAAGTACATTAGATTTGATTTGGGTTGGTTATTCTGCTTTTACTGTACTGAAAGCTCAAAGTTAGAAATGAGACCAGTAACATAGTTAATACCTACAGTGAAACTTCATACTGAAACAATCTTTATCATGCTTTTCAATGAAGATTATTTTAGATCAGATCACACCACACTCACACCCATATTCTAAAAAGAGAGCTCTTTATCTTATATCACAGATACAACAGGTTAAACTAACTTGAGAATCTGTACATCTGACTGAGGTACTGCCTAAGGACACCATTACAAAACATTTCCATATGCAATTTGCTCCTTTCTTATGATTTTTTTTTTTTTAGATCTTCACTTACTTGCCGGTTTGGTGCACTGAAAAATTATCGGTTTGTTCATCTCTGCCCCTTGAACTCATCTGTCTCACATAGACCACACTCATGCACTGCCTTTACTCTGCATCCAAAAATGTCTGCCATTTTTAACAAACTAAACCACATTAAATTCGATCTAAAATTTAGTGCATTAATTATACATGCTAAGAGATGCAAAGATTCAACCATGACGTTATTCCAGCAAACAAAACACAGTCTGAATAACAATTGAAAAATGCTTTTATTCCACTGTTAGAAGTTGCAAAGTGTCTGATGCAATTTGATGTACATTAGCCTTTTTAGTTCCTCATTTTTAAAGGCTTCAAATACTACGCAGCATTTTCTAACATGCCAAACTCACACTGGTCAAAGTTATTATTTGCCTTGTGTTACAACACAAGGTACACCTACTTTTCCCCATGCTCTGGCAGAATTAGAACGCTGTATCCCCAGATGAACCCAGATAGTGAGAGAAAAATGGAGGGAGGCAGGCAGAATGAGAGCTGGAGGAAGATAACTGAATCCATTAAACATGACCAGGTCTTTCTGTGTCTGAACACATGGAGGTGACCTTCTGAAAGAACTTTGTCTCTGGAGAAATCTGTGGTCAGCTCGTGCCATTGGAAAGACAAACACATGGGAGATTCAGACGAATGCAGTTTCACAGCTTTGCTGACACACCTCAAGATAAACCCCTACTGGCTATATGCAAACAATATAAATACGATTGTATCTTGCAGGACGATGAGTCTACAAGACAACAGTAAGATGACCACAAAAGCTTTTGGCATGGCCCTTTCAGTCCCCTGACCTAAACCCTATTACAAACGTGGGAAGCTGAAGAGGAAAGTCTAATCTGCAGGATCTGGAGAGATTCTGTATTGAGAATAGTTTAGAGCCCTTGTTCTTCTTCTTTGTTCTCACATGTTGCTAAATATGTTTGTAAGTATCTTTGTTAGGTTTTTATAATTACCCTATAATAGACTTACCTTATATTCTCCAATACATTGAGCTATTTAGCCACAAAGACCCATCTGCAAATTCAAAGTCACTTGTAACAGGGCGAAAAAGGTGAGTTACAGCCCATAAAGACTATACTGAATACCAGAAAAGGAAAAGAGTATAACGTAGTGAACAATTAAAGTATTGAAGTTTTTGGGACCAATTGTTGATAGTGCTTTTTTTCCTTGCTTCCTCTTTGTTATAGTTTAATTTTATAACTTTTTACAGTTGTTTCCCACTTCCTTTTTTCTGTAACTTTCCACTGACTTTCAATCAGCGGTGTGATTCAATGTTCAACTATTCTTCTAGAGACATGCATCCAGACATTAGAGAAGACTAGCTAAGATTCTATCTTAGCAAATCTGCCACATTTCAAATACTTAATCTAAACCAAACTGTTCTCAGCTCATCACTATTTACTGTCCTCCTGGTCAGACTTTTCCTTAATTCCTTTTTCCAAAATTATCTTAGTACAGTGGAAGCTCGGTTAGCGAATGCCTTCAATAGCGAACAATTCTAAAATAATACTGGATAACCACTATTGCTGCTGATGTATGGATTATGTGCTGCTGCTGTAATAAATGGCTCGACATATGCAAAGTTTTAAAGGTATGGACTTTGTGATTCTGAACTCCCGTTCAATAGGAACGAGTCAAATGCTACTAACCTCGATTCACTTTCCCACTATTTAGAAACATTTAATTATTAGGTTTATTAAAATACAGTTACAATGGCCGGTCGTTATCTTTATCTTCACGCAGCCTTCTTATTTAGTGATTTTTGGGCTTTATTTTAATAATATAGCCCTCAATCATGTTCTAAGCAGTAATTCTACCCCACACCTCCATCCACTCACGATATCACTTCGCAGTCAAAACGGTACTTTTCTTATGTTTACTAAATATTATCTTATGTTTAAACACTTTCTTTAAGGTTTTTATGTTTATTTAACTCCGTTTGTACTGTATTATAACTGTTCGCATTTAAAAAAAAAAAACCTTTATAGCCTGTAACTTTCAGATATTAGCGAGTCAAGAGGGGCTGGGAACCAATTATTTCTATTTCCTGTATTTCTTATTGTGAAAATTGTTTCAGATAGCAGATGTTCCAGCTAGAAACCAACTTTTCAGAACGGACTGTGGTCGTTAACCGAGGTTCCACTATACCTCCAACAGATAAGGCATTAATTGTAGGTGACTTTAACATTCACTTTGAAAATGAGCAGGATCCACTTAAAATTGCTTTTGAGTCCATTTTAGAATCCATAAGTATCACCGACCCACCACTGTAATCAAACTTTGGATCCAATATTAACATTTTGTTGTTAATATAGAGAACCTAGATGTTTTGTTGCAAAGTGTGTTGAATATTGAACACTATCTTAGTTTCTGCGTTATATGTATAAAATAACATCACACCAAGCACGCTATTACTTCTGATACCCCAGCTGCATCTATTAATAGCCTTCCAGAATTATAATGTAATATAATTATTAATTATAATATAATATATAATTATTGGGCGGTCTGCCAGGGCTGGGCTTCAGTCCTCCTGGTCTTAATTTGTGCATCCTTGCCTTAGACTTAGGGCAGATCTGGGGTTTAAAAGTCAAAGAAACTCATGGAGATATGGGATTTTGTGATGCTGACTTCTTGCCTCCTTAGTGCGATCACTTATGCTGGGGAGGTATGTTGCTGAAGTCTCATGTGTATCCTCTTGGCTGTGTTACCTTCTGGTTCTCCTCTTTCTAGCTATGCTGCTATAGTTAATGCTTGCCGAGTTTCATGCTGCACATGGCATCACTGATAATAGACTAGATTTGACTTTATGGTCCTTAACAATTGGAGGCCTAAGACTTTTGCATAGCCCTGTACTTGCAAAATTACCATTTGACATATTATGATTACATCTGATTAATGACTTGGCGTGATCATCACACTTTAAGAGCGTGTTTGATTACAGCTGGTTTTGGCATCTCATTGGACCATGTAGACACAAGTTCAACTGCATGAGCCTAATGTATAAATCTGTTTAATATACATGCTACAAAAAAATCTCAGGTCAAGGCATTGACCCCTACATGGCTTTTGCAGCTACTCACAAATCCTAAAAGGAAGCTTTTTAGGTGTGAATGGGCCAAGGAGTGAGGACAGAGCTCACGTATATTACATCTGTGAACAGAGGTAAAAGCCTCATCTCTAGAAAGAAAAGTAAATAATCCATCTGGAAGATGCAGAAGAGATTTCGATTACTCAGCGCACCTTTTATTTAACCACATATGCACACACTTACAGGAGGTAGCAGGCAACACCTCCTAATTTTGCTTTGTGTTTAAAACAGCGGATGACAGACGGCTATTGTCGTCTTAAGCGGTGCGGACGGAGCGCTGCACCACAGAAAGCAATACATTCACAAGGTGTGTGAGATCCACACGATGGAAGGCTTTAATCAAATCGGCAAAGCATAGCTACAGGAACGAGTGATTTAAGGAATGAATACGACAAGCAGACAATGTCAGTATTTCAACAAGGAACCGAGGAAACGGCGTGTACTAATGGGCCGAAAACAAGCTGTGAAGCTTCAGTCTTTCTCTGGGTATTTTTCTCTTGTTACAACAATGCTGAATTCATATGGAACTAAAATTGTTGAGGCTTTTGTGTAGACAAGAAACACGGTTGAGTGGTTAAAATAAAAAGATCACTGCTAAATTGCCGAGGCTGACATGCTGTCTTCATTTGATTTTATATAGCAGATGCTTGAATTCAGTTGTGTACATTTAAATGTAAAATGGTAGCTTGACAAAACATCTAGGCCAAACATGGAGGATGGGTCCCTTTTTGAGTCTTGGTCCTCCCAAGGTTTCTTCCTTCTACTTTCAGGGTTTTTTCCCTTTCCACTGTTGCCTTAGACTTGCTAAATTTGGGACTGGCCTTTTAAGATAATATAAGATTGTAAAGCTGCTTTGAGACAATGCACCATTGTAAAAAACGTTATATAAATAAATTTGACTTGACAAAATTAGGATTTTTCTTAACCTTCTGTTTGGCAATCCAGAGAATATGTTAGTGCTTTAAAAGGGCAATGTAAAGGAATGATAGAAGGAAAGACAAAATCTGGAAGCATTTCCTTGATGTGTCAGAAACTTACAAAAGCACAATCATCACATGGCAGGATTTAACAAATCACCTAAAGATGACCAGAAGAGGTTAAAAACCATTGTAAGGTTAACCAGAGAAAGCGCATGATCACAAAATAACATTGCTGTGTTGTCTTCACAATTATCAAACAAGCTGCATGTTGTTCCTGCATGCTGTATTTGGTCAGGTTTTACAACAGTGTAATCCACATCAGGTAGGATCGGGTTTGATCAGACATAATTATTTATATAAGAAAACAAGACGAAGACCTGAACTCAGAGACTCGGTGTGTGAGGGGGCACCACGTGGGCGTTTCAACAAGGTGCTAAAAACACGAGTTTTCAAGGAAGATCCATGGATCAGAAGCTGAGAGCAGTGGGAAAGGAAGGCTTGTTACCATAGAAACCTGTCACTGACAGACCCTAAATGGGAATTCCTATTGAAATGCAAGATGTAGTGGTAAAAAGTCATAATGTAACATGCTAAGGGCTTCTGAGACATAAATGTGCCTCCAATAACTTGCTGCTGAGGACTCATCATCTTAAATCTATTTAATTAATTTACATTTTATTATTTACTTAGTTTTACTATTAAAACAACTTAATTATTCCAGTTATAATCTATGCCACCCAAGGAGGATGGGTCCCTTTTTGAGCCTTGGTCCTCCCAAGGTTTCTTCCTTCTATATTTAGGGAGATTTTCCCTGCCACTGTCGCCCTAGGTTTGCTCAATTTGGGATTGGCCTATCAAGATAATATAATATTGTAAAGCTGCTTTGAGACAATGCTCCATTGTAAAAAGCGCTATATAAATAAATTTAACTTGACTTTACTTGAATTTTGCCTCCTTATTACTGTTAGCTTATAGAACAGAACACACAGCAAGGAAGCATGTTTCACACCAAGTTCAGGAGCGTTACCTAAAGGCTTGTGTTTCACTGGCTGCAAAGCACGCATGCAACAGCACACCTGTCTAGGGTTGTTCCTGCCTTGCGTCCAATGCCGCAGGTTAAGCACCGGTTCTCCCTTGACCCTATCCAGGATCAGGCAGATGAGAAAGTGAATGAATGAGTAACATATAAGTCATTACATGCATTAATGAAGTTGTATTGTCCTGATTTACAATTCATTGAAGTATTTCGTTCTAAATATGCAATTGCAAAGCTATACTGTAAGGCTGTTTTTAAATAGCTGCGATTAGAAAAGTATATTTATACAAACAAACACACAAACTTGAGACAGATTTGCTACACCAACAAACCACTAGGTTCCACTCCCTCAACCAAACACAGGAATCTGAGATTTCAGAGAGGTACTTCGTCATAAGCCTTATGACCTCTTCTGAAAAAAATTGAAAATGGTATGACACACAAACTTATCAATCAAAATGTATTTATATAGCGCTTTTTACAATGGTGCATTGTCTTAAGGCAGCTTTACAATATTATATTATCTTAAAAGGCCAATCCCAAGTTGAGCAAGTCTAGGGAGGCAGTGGAAAGGAAAAACTCCCTGAAAGTAGGAGGACTTAAAAAGGGACCCATTCTCCATGGGTGGCCTAGATGTTAATTAAGTAAATACTTAAAAGTAATAGTAAAATTAAGTAAAAAATACAATTTAAATCAATATTAATAGTTAAGTTGGTAATATACTAAGTAACAAAATAGATTTCAAAACAAAACAGATTTTAAAATCAGTCCTCAGTGGGAGGTCCTAGTAGGCACATCGTCTCTTGGTGACTAAATGATGGAGGGAGTTACTGCACTCTGGTGGGACTGGGTTCTGTTGATGAAGACCAGTAGACTGATGCTGAGGTGATTTGTAACAGGTATGCACACAAAGACCATATTAAAGGCTTAGAAAACGCATAAGGTTTTTAAAGTATAATTACACTTGGCATTTACTCAACACTGAGCATTTTATTGGGAGTACTGTACCAATACTGGGTTAGACCATATGCTTAAAGGTTCAACATGCCGTGTATTTTGAGATGCTTTTCAGCATACCAGTAGGGTACAATGTGGTTATCTGAGGCACCACAACCTTTCTATCATCTCAAACCAGTCTGAGCTGATCTCTCTAATCAACACTACATTCTCATCAAAACACTCACTACTGTTATTTCAGCCACACACTCTCAGTTAAGAGAGTCACAATACAAATCATAAAGATCTGCAATAGCCACTGACAAACAAAGAGTAATTACGTGAATGTCAATATGACACCATCATTGCTTTCCACTAGCCTAACAAATATTTTCATAGCCTTTCTGCCCCGTCTTCCTAAAACAAAGTCCATAAAAATAGGCTGCCACCTTCACGAAAAAAATAAGCAGTTTTGCACAGACAAGTGACCTGACCCCCCAACACTACACTGTAGCACTAGTTTTAGGGTTCCACTTTTGGCTATACACCAATCAGCCAAAACATTAGAACCAAATACATGCACCATGTACATTCGGGGACATATTAGACTTCAAGTAAAATGTTAGAACAAACTGATTAAGAACAATCTTTTCTCCAAATGTGAGCTAACAACCAAGTGAGTACATGACCAGGTTAACCAGGTTTATAGAAACAAGTCCAAAAAAGACTAAAATAGGCAACCTGATACAGTGTGAGTGAGTCACCACTTGATCAGTAAATTAAAAAAGAAGTGTATGATAAATGTAGATATAAACAAAACCAGGTACCAATCAGAAATAAGAAACTACACTTTACAAGCCCCAAAAAACGTTATCCACACCTATCAATAGTTGTAAGCGACTCTGGTAAAGTTACCCCAAAGTCGTTTAGAATAAGTGGACCTGGTGAATGTTGCCACTCTTAACACTGAGGATCCACATGCAGAGGTGGGAGTTTCAGTTGAAAGGCAGATTTATATTTCCTATTATAGTTGTTAAGACTTTGTATTTACACTTACGAAAATACAGAATACCTGAATAAATGTGAGACATTTACCCTCCCCTTTAAACATACTGGTACACTGAGGCCAATCATTTTATTTTTGCTGTAGGCTGCAAACATTTGGGTTTGACGTTACAAGATGAATATGAGACAAAAGATAAACATTTCATCTTTTATGTCCAGGTATTTATTTCTGGATCTGATAGACCCGAACCCACCCACTTTTCTTGTGAGCAAAAGTACTGGAACAGATCAACTTAAACTAGATTAAACTTCATATTTAACTTAATAAATAAAAGCTGGAATGTTGATCGTTTGTCTCATATTCTCAGTTTTAATGTCAAACCCAAATTCTTTTAGTCTACAGCAACAATAAAACAATTGACCTCACTGTTCCAGTACATTTGGAGGGGAGTGTAAGATGAGGGCTACAGGGCTGGTAACAGTTTGAATGCACTGTTTGCTCAGTATGTCCTCTTCTTTCTAAAAGAAAATCGAATCATTGTATCTCTCTGCTGTACCATAGCTGAATAACTATTTGTGCTGTTAATAAGGAATGCTTTACTCACCTCGCCAGGAGACACGCTAAGCACACTTCTGCTCTTCCTCATCTTATGTGGAGTCTTCCTCAGGCAGCTTCACCGACACACCTGGATGAAGATCGAGTTTACCACTGTTCTAAGAATGAGATACCTTGTCCGATGTTAGGCTGAATCCACTAAGCTGTTTGCTGTCCCAGTCTTGTAACCAGCATCTATCCCATCTGAGCCTGAGCCACTCTGCATAGAATCAACAGGAAATTGCGTAAGAGATTATGAGTGTAAAGTCACTCTGAATAGGCATGACATATTCAGCAAATGATGCATGTGTAATCTGGTGACTAAGATCATGTGCTAATATCCATGCTGGACTGCTTTCACTACCCAAAACTGTGTAATGGAAGGAATCAACGGTACTGAGGATTTAATGTTTTGGGTCCCCGCCCCTCCAATGTTTTTACCCTAATTTCTCCTGGTCAGGAACACAGGGGCTCCTGAATCTATCCACAGAAAATACAGGGTATAGGTACAGACATGGCCTGGATTGGACATCAGTCCATCACAAAGCTGGGTAGGGGATAATTCCCTGACCAGCATTCCCTTCCTCGGTCACAGTTACTGAAAGTCAAGATGTGGAAACTCGGAGCCTTGTCCCTGTCGTGATGGGCTGGTATAATGAAACTGTTGTGCTACCCAGAAATCTTGAAGACTTTTGTCATTTATTTGTTCTATATTACTTGTGGAACATATAAAGGATGAAGGATTATTTCACAAAAGGACAAATGATAAATGATTAAAGAAATTGTGGCTGCTATCAACAAAGAAAGTGAGAAAAACATTATAACGCTTCCACACAAAAAGTACAACAAATCAGAAACTGGGACAGTATGGAAAGGTAAGTAAGGTAAGTAAATTTACTTCATTTATTAGCATTTACTTTTTTTCCATTGCAGACAGTTTAAACCTTATATTTCATGTATTCTCTGGTCAGCTTCATTTCATTTGTTAATAAACATCCAGAATTTCACGCCTGCCGCACAAGACATTATTATTGTATGTAATTCTTAAGTCCTTGATTGTTAAAACGAACTGATGTTGGATGTTAATTGGCACATACCTGCACTAATAATCATAGAATAACAATACTGTTAGTTACAATTCAAGAATATAGTTTCAGAATATAGTTGTTATTAGTCTCTCACATAGCCTTTATTTTATTGCAATGCGAGAACATCACAGCACCCACAACACCTTTATATTTTCTTGTCCCTGCCAAAGTGAAATAATGAAAACAATGCCTCTGGTAGTGCTGACGTGCTGCTAGGTTAATAAAACACCATCCAGCTATAAACCAGATGAAGAGGTACACCAAATACAATTATTTTTACATTATGTACCCACATATCAACCAGATGGAATGTATGTATTACATGTCTGTAGCCTGTTGCTGTTCTGAACCCTTTGTCAGCCACACTCAAACTGAAACACCATTCAAAAGATCAAAAGATCTTTGCTGGTTTTCCCAAAAGCACTGTATAACCAAGAAACGCCTGTACATGTTCAGGATTGAAACAGGTGCAATATTTAGTTGGATTCTGGTCAGACATAGATGGAAGAGTGAACGATCTATATTTTAGTCACGAACCTGAGGAAACAAACCTCAAATTCAGCAGAAATAAAGGCTTTCAGGGAGCACCAATAAAAGCCAGCACATTTATTCCACCCTACAATATTTCTCATCAAGACTGAAATGCACCAACCACTCAGTTTCAAGACAGGGAAAACTATAGAATGAAAAATGAGACATAAGAAGTAGAAGCTTGATAAGGTGTCTTATTTTATTTATATCTTGTTGTCTTAATAACAGCACAATTTTGTCAGGTAAGGTTGAACCAGAACAGGTTTAAATCCATACATAAGCATTAACAATCATATTTCTCATTTACGTTACAAAGACCAAAAAAAAAAGCATTTGGTCAGCATTCTGTGCCTTTTTACTGAACAATGACATGGGACATGGGATCTTGGTGCAAGATCACTGACTGCTGGACATGCCTTTACAACACATTAGAAGACAGGGTGGTTGTTTCAACAAATTGCCGGCCATCTAGGATGTTCTGACCTAGCTGTTACGAGGTGTTTGGTCCATAATGGCATGAACACCTCAATCTCTGCCTGAACCATTTCCAGGTGCTTAGAAAGAAATTTGTTGTCACAGTGCCCATTGTGTGTCCTGCCTTTGACAGCTAGACACCTCCACCTTTGGTTGCAGAATACTTTAGAACTATGGATTGGGACCATATTATTTTTAGCAACAAAACAGGTTCTCTTCGTGATCACGTATGAAGGTCTCATGTTGAGCGTTTAAATCCTGGGGACTGTGGTGGCCTAGTGGGTAAGACACTGGACTATGAACCAGAAGGTCAGGGGTTCAAATCCCACCTCTAAAAAGCTGTCACAGTTGGGTAATAATGATCATCACATTCATAAATATAAAGCCTCATTCGATTCCAGGAATTCTTTGTTGGTCAATGAGTTTTGTCATATTGTACCTAATTGCCCAATAAGTGTTAAGTATAAAATAGGTATGTTTTGTTATCCCGTTGTCCCAGTTGTGCAATTATGTGTTTGGCTTCAGCATACAGCCATTACCTACTGTGATGTTTAACACTCAAGGTAACCTATTCACATTATTGTTTGTAGATATTTTGCTGTTCCGATATAAGCTTAAAGTTACGTAAGAGACCAGAGAAGAACACACTGCTTAATGCAAGCAGTTGACTAAAGCTATATCCTTTCCCCCTGCTCCATTAGCTCATGACAGTTTGAAACAATAGCCAACCTTTCACAAAAAAATGAAGGTAAACAAACCAGGAGAGCTATAATGTTGAAGGGGTGCTCTGTTTTCAAGCCGCTATCAAGGTAATATTTTGCAGGAAAATAATAAACCACAAAGTCCTCCCTCTACCTAAGGACAAAAATAGTAGTGAAAGCATCAGTATACATCCCGGTTATCAATTTTCCAACACTGCTGTATTCTCTTCACTAGATCCCTGTAGCTGCTGGGCTAACTGATACAGTAATGCTTGCCTACAAAAATGGATCAGCTTCCATAGGGGAGGGAATCCCTATGCACAAATTGATTACTTTACTGCTGACAAAAATTAAGAATTATTTCATTATGGGATATTGCATTTTGAGCATTTTAGTTTGAGAGCTGCAAAGCTATTATTCATAAATTATCCATGCATCTTGACGCATCATTTTTCGATTTGTTTAAATTCAATTTAGTCCCATTATGGGTTGTGGGAATCAAGTGATTTCACTGTTGCACACAAATTATAGTCACAAGAGCCTTGTTAGAGTTAAGTCATACTCACGTCATCTCAATCATTTGGTGTAAGGTGGTCAGACAAGAAATCTTTAGTCAGTCCTTTTCTGGTCTTGATATTTCAAGTTTAAGAAGTCTTAACATGGCCTACACAAACAGTGACGTGAACATTGTCGGCAACCAATAGATGAGCTCTCTTCAGCATCAAACGTAATATAAAAAAAGAACAAATAAATGATGTGTTTCTGGATGGCACAAGTTGGAAGTGAATCTTACAGTTTAGAAGGATTAGAACTACTGGTATCTGACCAAATAAATGGAAACACTACATTGTATTCTGCTAATTTTATTTCTAAATGCATTTGGTCAATTTGCTGTTTTGTGGATTTTTCTGCTTTGATTGATGGCATTTACACACTTTATAGTGGACTATGTATATAATAGGAAGTCATTTAGGCTTAACAACAGGTACACTTAAATATTTAGTATATAATATATAGTATATTTAGAATAAATCCTTGTGGGTTTCTCATTGGCTGAAAAGTCCAGACTGCCAAGTCTGCCAAAAACTATTGGAAGCTAAACTTAAATCTAGTACATGGTGATGTCACAAGAAGACCGGTTATGGCCTACAATCTTTCCATACATGGGAATGTAGGGCATTCGGGTCACACTGTAGTGTAATATGCTGTTCCACCACCACAGGGTTCCATATCCAATCCCCTGCACTGTCTTTTAGCCAGGTAAAGTGTTTGACTCTGTCTGAGGGGGAATCATTTCACATTGATGCAACAGCAAACCTTACCTAGCTCTTCTCAACATGAAGCCCAGCTATGACTTAAAATGGATGTGCCATTTGTTCTTTAGGGATAAATGTTAGAGCACTACTGACAGGTAAAAAGCAGGATTGTCACAAATTTAAACTAGCATTATTAATTACATAACCATTCAACATTTAAAGATAATCATTTAAAAGAGAGAGAGAGAGACAGAGAAATTAATTTTGTTGTTCTCTGCAGCGTTTCTATATCTCCATGCGAGATCCTTTTGCTGTCATTTGTGCAATATAATCTTTACTAAACACCCGCCACAGGTCCACTTATGGTTACACAATCTATTCAACAGATAACACCCACTCAGTGGTTCACCTCTCTTCCTCGTGCTTTGTGGCCTGTAATACGCAAATGTCCTTTTGTAAACTGATTGAGGCAATTAAAATCCAAGCATTTTCTTGTCTCTCTTGTAATAAACAGAGATTAAAAAATCCTTAAGTGCTTTAGTTGGTTTGTAGACTTGCCATTATGCGCGAGACATGCAGAAACGCTCATAATTGCTTGATGCAATCCATCTGTTCAACCCTTTTGTAGAGTATGCATATGGACAGAATTGTAGGGTATTGCAAAAAGCCTTTTACCATTGCTAATTGGGCTTTACATTTGACCATTGTCTTTACTCTTAATGCACATTTTGGGGACGTTTTTGGGGTCTGACTGATAAATGTTCAACACATAAAACCACACATCCCTGAAGCACTTGATTAGTCCCAGCGGCTCCAACAGCACATCAACTGTAACCAGTGGGTCTACTGAAGGGATGGGTAATAATCTCACAAAATATCGTAATTGAAGTAGAAAAACAACGAACATAAAAAAAATAAAGTCAGTTGTGGGAATAGATGCCTATGAGTAACTGTTTCGTTTAAGTTTCTATGCTTAGGGTAAGGTATCAAATTCCAAATTTCCAAGAACCAGTTACCACTACGAAAAGATGGAATTTCCATACTAGTTAGCACTGCTGTGTCTGATCCACTCACAGCAGTAAAACATACTAACGCAGCATGTCATGTCAGTGTCACTGTAGTGCTGAAAATGATCCACCACCCAAGTGGTCAGACCCCTGATCTGTATTGGGTCTGACCTTCACAGAACAGAGGTAAGAAAACTAACATCTAACATAGAGAAACTGATGTACTGCAATCTTTAATTATATAACTATAAAATGTAAAGGTCTTCAGAATTATTTTTCTGTTTACATTCTGCTCATTCTTTAAATTTTAGTGGTGACTGCAAAATTACACACTGTTTCTCTACATACTTTGTTAGTCATCTTTCGTCTGTTCTCTGTGGGTCAGGACCCCCACAGGTCCACCAGCGATCCAGTCCATTCTCAGCACTGCAGTGACACTTATGTGGTGGTAATGGTAGTGTGAGTTGAGGTGGTAGGATTGGATCAGACACAGCAGAGCTGCTAGAGTTTTAAACCACCTTAATAAAAGAGTCCACTAGTCAAAAATGGCTATCCACCAGCATCCTGTACATAGTACACAGACAGTGGTTTAAAACTTCACCACACCAGCGTTACTGCAGTGCTGAGGATCATCCATCACCCAAATAGTACCTGATCTGTGGTGGTTCCATTAGATGACAAAAGAAAGAGATTAACTACAGTCTGCAACTGTTAAAAGTGTAGTGACAACTAAAACATAAAAAAGAACAAACAGAATACAAATAAACACTTTTGCACCGTACTCTATATGGTAAGTGGAACTGATCAAATCAACAAGGAGTGCAGAAACAAGGAGGTGATCATTGAGCATATCTACTAAGGTCTGACAGATAATGCACTTTCCCATCAGGACACAGCCTAGCTCAAAATTGTGTGTTGTGTATTAAGCATAATATAAGTCCTGGGCATTGATTTTCATTTAGGAAAATAAAGAACTCTCTTTGGGAAGATGGCAAGAACTTTTCGTCTTTGCTAAGTAATGGATCAGTTTATTTTATTTAGTGTATTTAGTGTAAGTAAAAACTTTCCAGATAAATAATTTGCTTCCTTTTGACTTCTGCTAAATGTTTCCATTTCCCAGTCGAAGGATTAATGCACACAAAGTCTTTCTTACAATACAGGACACCTAATATTTTGCAGTGAAATATCTTTGTTGAACAAAAATAATCCAGGTAAATGATTGAAAACAGAAAACTCACCAATCACAATATTTTAATGCAGACTCTAAAGAGATTGAACAAGTTAGATGTGACTTCTGCTTTGTGACATGACCCATATCATCCTGGAAGTGGCCATTCATTCAATTTCTTATCCGCTTGATCCTGGACAGGATCGTGGGAGAGCCGGTGCCTAGCCGACGGCACAGGGTGCAAGGGCTGAACAACCCTAGACAGGGTGCCAGTCCACAATAGGACACATATACTCACACAGTAGGGACACTTTAGAGACCTAACACATATATTTGGAATGTGAGAGAAAACCAGAGTATCTGTTAATTCTGCACTGACTGCTCCCATCAGCTAGGAATTTTGCTCCAAAGAACTGCTACTCATAGAGTGCATCTTTACTTCACCATTCTGAGTAGACCCTACTCAGCCTACCCCCATACCCGAATGCATATGAAATACCCAGGAGATCAGCAGTTCAAGAAACACTAAAACTAGCTCATCTGGAACTAACAATCATGCCGTGGTCAAATTCACAGAGATCAGATTTTTCTGATGATTGATGAGTATATTACCTAAAGCTCTTGTGACATTATGCACTGCACTACTGCCACATGATTGGCTGATCAGATAATGAAATGCATGAATAAGGGTAGAGGTTTTTTCTAATACAGTGCTCATTGATCATGGGCTTGGTCTCCCTCTTGGAGCCAGTATTAATGTTCATTCTGTGCTGTGCATTCCGATAGGTATTTCTTCTCACATGAGTTTTACAGAGTGCTTATCTGAGTTAGTGTAGCCTTTCTGCCAGTTTTAAACAACCTGGCCAATCTCAATTGACCTGTCTCATCAGGTTCCCATGCACAAAACTCTGCTCACTTATTGATGTCTTAGTGTTGTATCACAAAAGAGCAAAAATCGACATGGCATGGAAAGAAACAGCATATGAATTACAATTTTAAGGTACAGCAATCAAACACATTGCAGTGGAACCTTTGGTTTGAAATTTAATTGGTTCTATAAGGCTGTTCCAACTCTGATCTGTTTATAAGGCTGAAAATAACTTGAAAATAAAGTGAAACTACTCTACATAGACGCTGCTGCACACCCAATTTCGACATATCTCTTCACATAGACAGAGATGCAGAGACTGGAGGGGACCTTCTGAAATCGTTCTTTCATTCATCATCATCTTTATTTCTGTAGCACATTTAAAAGACAGCAATTGCCAGATCAACTAGCACAATATCCATTAAACTTAAAACATACAGACCTAAAATGAAACTATTAAACTATCATATAAAAGATCCCAAAACGACTAACCGCATAATCCGATCAGGACTCAAATGCCTGACAGAATAAGTAGGTTCTTAAGTTGGATTTAAAATATCTACTGTGACTGATTCCTTTTTAAATAATGGGAAGATTGTTCCAATGTCTTGGAGCAGCTACAGAAAAAGCACGATCCATTCATTTTCTTACCCCCTGAATCCTGGTCATTGTTTAAATTTCACTGTATAATCAAACAGGACAACATTGCATTGCACAGTGTGTCATAGAATCCAACAGTTTCATTTCAATTAGATGAATCAGTTACAGGATTCATCTTTTGTAGTAATCTTTTATGTAGTAGTCTTTAGTGTTTAATCAGTTGAATTCCACCAAAGTGACTAAACAGCCACTAAGCCGGTTCCCTCGGTGAGGCAATTTAGATGTATTTAATCTCCTTATACTGTAGCGGTGGATTTTATTTCTAGAGCACTAGGTTGTGTTGTGTCTAACTGCTCACTGCTTATGAGGAATGTTTGTCCTGCAGTCTGACTGAGTTTGGAATTTAGTGCAGGGACATTTTATAGAATCACAGAATTCATATGCATAGCACTGTGTGCCATCTGTTGATATTTAAATGTCAAAGGATAGAGGTAATAGAACGTATGTTCAATAAGAAAGTGAAAATGCCCCAGATATTGACCAATCTTATTCGGATCAGGTTCATGGGGAGTCCGGAGACTTTCCCAGAAATCACTGGCCGGAGGCACTCTAGTCACTGCATGGAACTCTTTTCTGGGAAACAGTCTGCTGACCAAAATGGTCATTGACCATTCATGAGTGAATGAAACAAATGACCCTTTTGCTTGGTAAAAGCCAAAAATGCACTGATAAAAAGAATTACAAACAATATGGCAAATCAGCCATATGAAACAAGTGGGACTGTGGTGGCCTAGTGGTTAAGGTACTGGACTACGGACCAAAAGGTCTAGGCTTCAAATCCCACCTCTGCCACAGTCCCTGACCAAGCCCTTAACCCACAATTGCTTGGATTGTAAAACTGTATTAAGTCACTCTCGATAAGGGCGTCTGCTAAATGATGTAAATGCAAATGTAAACAGAGACTCAGCAAATTAACGTGAACCACTGTAAATCTATATAAATATATATATATTATATATCTATTATATATTCTATATATCTATATAAATAGATATAGGTTAGAGGGCATACAGGTAGGGGAGAACAAACAACAGGACTAGCATAAGTGCAGTCACTTAGGTTATAAAATAAGCAGCATAAAACACATGCACACAAACATGCACAAAAGTCTCTAAACACATCAACAGAGCAGTCTCTAATCCAAATGTGAGCTAACGAACAAGCGAGCACACATTGACACGCATGATAGAATTCCGCTTTAAACTCTCTACTGCTAATCAGGAAAATAAAGGAGGCAGAAACTTCCCAGACAGTAACTATCTGAACTGTTTTCTGGCAGGAAGTACTATCAGAAAACAATACTCGAATATATAAAATCTCACCACTCTCTTTCCACCAATAAGTACCTGTTATATTGCAGTACAATCTGCTGCCTTTCAGGACTAATTACGTGGGATACAGTTTGTTGCTTCCAGTCTATTTATAATGAATTAGAGTAGCTCTTCTGCACCAGATTAAACAAATAACCTTATATTAAAAGAAATTAGACCACTAGCCTGAAGCACAGTACACATACACAAACATGAACAGGATGTAAAATAAGTTCCACTCAAACTACTGATGATGTATACAACACAATCTAAGCTTTGCCTTAGCTGCTTATACACCATTCATTTATTGCTCAATCTCTCTTGAGACAATGAAGAAAAACATTAAGTAGAACTTCATATTAATATTCAGTTTGTGGCTGTAAACACCATTTAAAAAACAGCACACAATATTTGTATCCTCTTATTTAGTTGTGGTGAGTTCCTAATGACAGTGGTCCAACAAGGAGCACACCACGACTTCAACATTGCGTGAGGATAATCAAGGACAGACTGGACAACAGATATGCAAGTGTCTCAGACTTGGATCTTGCAGCAAGGTAAGAAGCTTGCCTAATGGCATTTTTAATTCCAAGTTCTGTCTGGAAGGAGGCATTGGGATTCAGCCCTTTTGTCCTTGTGATTTCTTGTGTCAGACTAAGGGCAGAGCTGGAGGCCTCTCATGTCTGATCAGATTTGTTTATTGCTAGAAAGGTGGACTGATGATGTGTCTCATAATCCCTCTTGACTGTGTTACTAACTACATATTCCTTTTTTTTGTTTTTCGCTCTGAGCTCTTCTTCCAGTACCTGTTAAAATCCCCAGCACCAGTTCTGGCTCCACTCAAAATGTTTTCCATCAGCAGTACCAGTTATCATACTGTTACTCAGAACACATCAGGTAACTCCCTCTCTCAACCGGTTGACTGATTATGTCTTCAGAGATCCTACAGTGACTCTCTTTACTAGACTAAATAAACATATATGAACACCCCCCCCCCCAGGGGGGTTTACTTCAAAATTGTAATAATAGAATATAAGACAAAAGTTTATATATATACATCATTTAATATTCTCCATTTTATTATACTCATAATATTGTATTATCTTATAATAGTCTACATATGTTATACACTTGATTACATCTCCTTAAATGATATCTCTAAGTTTTTATACTTAGCTTCTGTTTATTGAATCTATTACTAAAATGTGTAAATTAGGTAACTAGGTTACATTTTTATGCATAACATCTGACAAAGGAGGATGGTTCCCGTTTTGATTCCTTAAGCTTCTTCTTTCTTCTTTCATTTAGGGAGTTATTTCTTATTTCTTGTTAGTCATCTTAGCCTTCCTTAATTAAATCTTTGGGTCTAGATATTTGTAAAGCTGCTTTAAGAAATGCTTTGTTGTAAAAAGTACTATATAGATTAGAATTAAATTACAAGTGTGTGCACCTGCTACCCTAGATAGTTATCAAGTAATTCCTAGAAATGCAATTTTTTTTAGCAACGCTCAGGGTTTGGATTACACAGAAATGTAAAGGACAGTTTCGTCGATTACTCATGAGGCCATTTACTGTCTGGCTAATGAAGTAACCCATTACCCTGACAATGTGAGAAAGATAAATATGCTTTATTGATTTCTATGAGGAAATGGGAAAGTGAAATACTTGTTACAGAACATTTAAATGAGATCAATCCATTATTCCCACATCCAGCCAACACCTCCAACATATCTTTGACTTGCCTGTATGGGTTTTTTCATTAACATAATTTAAAAGAGTGCCCAGTGAAAATTAAAAAGTAATTGGAAAGTAGACTGTTTAATTAAGTCCCAACTGTATAAGAAACTCAATATCCAGTCAAGAAAATAAGACACACTGCAGCTGGGGACTAGGCATATTGCCTAGTTGTCCTCTGAAACACTTATCAAAGATGTAACTGCTCTGTTGGCCCCATAGTAACAAGGTGTATGAGCACAGAGTGAACTGTGTACCAGTGGAATATCTTGTTTATAACAGAAACTTCCCTAATACATGGTTACATAATGTACTCTTGAATTGTATCATTTATTGCTTATAGTTACAGTATCTCACAAAAGTGAGGACATATTTTTTAAACAATTTTATTTTCATAGGACAACACTGAAGATACAATGTACTTTGATTCAATGTAAAGTAGTCCCAGCATGTACAACAGTGTAAATTTGCTGTGCCCTCAAAATAACTTAACACAAACATTAATGTCTCCACTGGGCACAATTTGGCCATTTTCACTTGGGGGTGTACTCACTTTTGTGAGTGTCAATATTTTGTGTTCCCACTATTATGTGGATTTTCCCACTGAAATCCTCTTCCACTGGTAGATGTTAGTGAACTTGTGCTCCTCCACCTTTTATTTGAGAATTCCCCACAGATGCTCAATAGGAGATGCTCTGGAGACATGCAGTCTAATCTTGGAGGTGTGTTTGGGGTCGTTATCATGTTGGAATACTGTCCTGTGGCACAGTTTCTGAAAGGACGGGATCATGCTCTGCTTCAGTATGTCATAGTACATGTTGGCAGTCATGGTTCCTTTAATTAACTCATGCAGCCCCAAACCATGACATTCCCACCACCATGCTTGAGTGTTAGAAAGACACTTGTTTTTGTACTCCTCACCTGGTTGCTACTACACACACTTGACACCATCTGAACCAAATAAGTTTATGATAGTCTCATCAGACGACGGGACATGTTTCCAGTAATCCTATCCTTAGTCTGCTTGTCTTTTGCAATCTGTAAAGTAAAGTATAAAGTATTAACTAATTTGGATTTCTACAAACTACAAGACTAATTATTTGACATGAACTTAAATTTAAAAAAAAAACCCGACAACTTGTTTGTCACATGCCTGGCTTTGTTCAGCTCTATAGCATACCACAGAGCAGTCTGGAGTAAAATCGATACCTTAACACAGGAGGAGGCAGTCAGTAATTACAAACCCCACAGTGAAACATGCGCTGCTCTTTCTACAACACCGACTGGAGCTCCAGAATATTAGAAGAACCAAGTAAACAAACAGCGCTCATCCAGATCCATTTCCAAATTCTAAATCTTTTTTTGTTAAGGGAGCATTTATATCATTAATGAAACACTTAATTGCACCCTGTGGTTCTGGTCTCTGAAGAGATATTTACACTTCAGTTTCGACCAACAGGGACAGAGATAGTTTCCAAGAGCATGGCACAAACAAACAGAAGCATATAACTGGGCAGTAGGGATTTTCTCCTAGTGAAACATGTATGCATATATGATAAACACTTGGCACGACATCTGACATCAGACCCCACACTCGCAATCATCGTACTCGCAGGGGGGTAAGAACACACGTAAACCCCTGGGTTTTTTTTCCAAATGAGCGATTCCACCTGGGGATTTAGAAAAATAGATGGGCACTAGATAGGAAATGTGCTTTAGAATGGAAAATGAATGCACATCACGCATTTTGAAAACTATCCACATTATAGCTGAGAATAACTTCTACTGCACTGAAAAAATAACTGAACAATAATATTTATGGTACAGATATAAAGTTGAGAGGAGACATAAGGGGAGGGAAGAAATAGGTCTTTATTGTGTCTTGACAGCTTTGGTCTGTGTCACCCAATACATGTGGTAGCACACACCATAAATGAATTAAAGGGCAGTATCTGATTTATGTTTAACAACAGTTTTAATTTAACAGCCTTCTTAATTGGCAGACTATACCCTGCAGTAACATTGCTTTGTAGTCGATGAGCATGTAAATGAACTGTCAATGTAG
Organism: Parotocinclus haroldoi; assembly: GCA_034779995.1. NCBI lineage: Eukaryota > Metazoa > Chordata > Actinopteri > Siluriformes > Loricariidae > Parotocinclus > Parotocinclus haroldoi. The sequence continues at coordinate 8,495 of JAUZST010053761.1, read as the reverse complement.
AGAGGATTTACTGTGTGATGTTAAACATGACTCACAGGAGATTAAGATAATGAGACAGAGATATTTCCAGTTCCTCTCTACTGCACAACGAAGACAGAGGAACAAAAATCATTAATGACATAATACCTTTAATACTTCAACACAATTTAAGCCACTCCCCCCCCACACACAAACACACAACCTTTAAGCACCACCACACTTTACACACAAGTCACTTACAATTCCATTGTAAATATACTATAGCTCACAGGTTTGCACAATATCAGGTTTGCACAAAAAAAAAAAAAAAAAATCACTGTATTTTGTACATGTATAACAATACACGTGGCAATAAAAGTCTAAGTCTAAGTTAAGTAATCACATCCAATATTCATATTATTACAGAATTACGACACAAAATCCTTGTTATCTTATCTATAGACAAAATTATGAAAAACACATTCTAATATAATGGAAAAATCTAAATATTACTACTCAAACTACTAGATTTAGCTGAACAAAACACCAAAAAAATAGTGCTTTTCCTAGTAAAATTAAAACAGTTAAAAAAATTTAATCCCCACCATGGTGTAATGTAGCGGTGGACTGATATGAGTTTTATAATATAGTTATAATATATCATTATTTAGTAACTTATAAAAGTGTGAAATTTTTTTTTAATAAAAAAATTCAAACCTAAAGTTTTATTACACTTAACATTATCATCAAATAACAACAACTTCATTTTTCTGGGGGGAAAGTGTATAAATACTTGCAAAAAAACAATGTTAGATTAGTGCACATGATAGCAGTAACTTCAAGCATTAAATGACTGGTCAACTCATTAATCTCTAGCGTAGCATTCATCGATGATATCATGATCATAAGCATAATATTAAATCAATTAAACATGGTTCTGATGTCCAGTTAAACCATAAATCAGTAATTGCAGTATAAGAAAAGTACTTGTTTGGTAAGCAGTGACAAGGATTAAGGTAAAAGATGTCGAACATGCTTGTTTTTGAACATTTTGTGATTTATCATGTTATTGCCAACCTTGTCATTGAATATTTTAGAGATGAAGAAGAGACAGGACCACCAAAGCACTGCTCATTGTGAAGCTTTAATTTAATACTGAGTCTTTGACCCAGTCAAAACTGACCGATATGATTTATTTATTTAAAAAAGCCAATATGTATATATACACATACAGGGAAAACTTCACTAGACAAGTAAAGCTTGAATCAGATGCTGTATTTAATTTTATTATTGTAGCTCTGAAAAGACATAGTGCCATAGTGGCATTCTACTGTTCCTCAGTTTTGTGCTGGGCAGCTAAAGAGACAGTTCCAGAGAGTAGTTGGAGGAGGGTTGAGTTGTGGGTTAGATGCAAGCATATGCACAACAATAGAGGACTGATAGTGCTCTAATGTTTATGTAGAAGAAAAAGCTATGTCCTCAGGATCTAAGAATTTCAGTCATTGTGTTAAATGTAGCTCTGACTAAAGGTCTAAATAGTGCAAGGCTTAAGTCAAAGGGACTGAACTAAGGAGCAAATGAAAGCAGTGACTCATTCAGGTCGAGTGTTTAGCAAAACACATTAGAACTACATAATGGCCATAAGACACTATACTAAAGTCGCTGAAGCCCATAAAACTACACACATATTGATAAATGCAAAAATAAGGCTTATAAAATAACAGAAATTACAGGATACCATGCCTTCATATCAGCCGGTTATTCTTTGGTGCTACAATATATTGAAAACAACTGTTGTTTGTGCAGTGGCCACTGTGTTAAAATGCAAACTAGGTCCACGAAACTGATGACCATCTTCATGTTCCTGTGTTGACCTCGAATAGTCACATTCATTTCAAAGACCCATTCACTCGAGGCTATTACTGATTTAAAATGATTTTAAAAAAACTCATCACAACTACGAGACATGTAAGGGAATATTTGCCAACTTGCTTACTAGCTTGCATTGGGGGATTAAAAATTTTACCAAGAAGTGTTTAAAGACATCAAAAACATGTTTAAAGTTGGGTGTAAAGTACAATCTCAACTCTCGTAGATGTCACAGAACAGTAGCATTTTCTGTCTGCTGAATTATCAGTGTGATGTGATGCACTATGACTATGTTGATTATACATTGTAACTTGTATTTCAGCTGCTTTTTCAAAATATTTTCAGCGAACTATGCGGGATATCACAAAATAATCGCAATATGCATCGTATTGTAATATAATCGTAACGTGGCTCAGAAACAAACAAGGTAGTAACTAAATTAAAATGGATAATAGTAAAATTCTATAGTAGTAAAAATCTGGCTGCGCAGATGATTTGCATCAAATTGTTTTATTGGTTACATAATGACATCCTTTCCTACTCAAGGCTGCTTTTTGTGATAGTCTTTACTGCCAAAAATCCATCAAGGCTTTCACACAGGATTGTTCTGTTTTTGTATGGAGTGGTAAAAGATGAATGTCCAATATGATAACTCAAACTCAACTCAACTTTATTTATAAAGCACTTCAAACACATAAACAATGCAAACTAATAAACATAAGAAAAGTCTCATACTGTGTTGAAAGCCAAGGAATAGAAATAGGTCTTAAGACAAGTTTTAGAAACAGACACTAAAGAAATCTATCTAACATTGGAGGGGTTTTTTTATAATTTCGGAGCAGCAATTGAAAATTCTCTATCCCCTCTAAGTTCATGCTTTGGCCTTGGCACCTCCAGGAGCAGCTGACCTGAGGCACAGTGACGGCACATGGGGATGGAGCAGCTCCGCGAGGTACGGTTGGCCAGTCCATATACAGATTTAAATACATAAAATAAAACAAATACAATTAAGGATGTTAAAATCAAATTGTCACCAACATAATTTGTAATTTGCCAGGAGGACGTAGATAAAAAGTAATGTTGACTGTGTACTATGCAGGGTTTTAAAACCAGACAGAAAAACCTCCAAAATAAATTCATGTTCATCCAGACCAAACTTTAACTGAGTATAAACAAGTTTTTACAAGATTTATTAAATAAAATGACATTTGGAGATAGGCCTATAATTACCCAATACAGGTGGTAACCCAATACAGGTTTCTTTAGCAAGGGTTGCACTACAGCATGTTTAAAACTCACAGGACCAAAAACAGAGGACAGACTGCTGCTAATATGGCCAGATAGATTTTCTGCCCTAATCTATAAAATCCTTTTTAAGAAAGTGAAGAGGCACAGCATAACAGGAAGAAACTGAAGGCTTTATATGACCTACCATTATCCTCCCAATACAAGTCATAGGCTCAAATCTATCAAACACATGGGTCAGAAAGAGGAGCTGTAATAAGAGCTCTTGCGGTGACAACATGTAACGGTTATAACATATTTCAGGAGATGCTCCGAAACAGACAGGTTGAGGGGTTTAAGAATAGAGTAAATGATTTTAAATAATCTATGTGGATTATGGCGATTGAATATCATATTTGACAAGTGGTCAAGCTGTTTTGGCTTCTTTGATAGTGTTCTGGTAAGATCACAAGCAGTCTTTTACATTTTAAATGACACCTGCAACTTGCCCTTCGTCCATCTACATTCAGCTCTGCCACATTCCTGCTTTTAATCCAGGGCTCAGGTTTCACTTTCGGCTATATGGTTCTTAATGGAGCCACTGAGTTCAGTATGTTTTGGCAGGAGAGGTGAAACCAAGAGCTGAACTGCTCTGTGTCAGAGGCAGAAAGGGGACAAAGCTGATCAAAAGCAGCACAGAACTGACCAGCATTGAAGGGCTTAAAACTTCAACAACACCAAGCAGGAGTGCAAGATTTAACTGCAGCAAAAGATAAAACAATCTCAAACAGGCATGTGATCAGAAAACCCACTGTCAGATATCTCTACATTTAAAACAGACAAACCATGAGGAAACCCTAGACCTTGTTCTATGTTCATGTGTGGGACCAGACACATACTGCACTAAATTAAAGTTAACAAGTCCTTTACCAACGGGTTAACAGGACAGCACAGATAAATATTTAAATCCCTCACAATAAGGACTTGATCATTGTTTATTCGATCATAAGTCCAGAAGTAATTGGTCCTAGTAATCCTAGTAATTGGCAGCACATAGCATCGCGTCATAGCAACCCACCTCAAATAAATGACTTCAAAGCTAGAGACCGAAGATGATACAGCACTCTGCTTATATTTAAAATCATTTTTAAACACAGTCACAGTTCTTCCTCCACGGCCTGACATCCACGGGGCACTAAAATAATCACAGCCAGCCGGCAGAAGTTTAACGAGAGCGCTGTACTCACCAGCACAAATCCAATTCTCTGTCATACAGAAAAAATCCAAGCTTAGGAAACAGAAAAAGTCCCTCAGGATTAAAAGTTTTATTCGCCAGTGATCTGGCGATCGCCAGGCCAATCCTGACAGGAACTGAGGCCTATGGTTTAGGGTGTTTTGGAGCCCAGAGCAGCGAACTCAAGATACATGGATTCAGTGGCGGTGAGGCCGGAAATCCTCATCCAAGCCGATGACAGGTACAAGGGAGATGTCGATGTGCTCCACAAAACGTCAGAACACGATGAAAGGAAAGGATAATCCATGTCCATATCCATAATACATAATCCACGTGCCAGGCAGACCTGCACTTCACTAGCCAAATACCACATTTACCGCGGCGTCGCTTCCAGCGAGAGGTTAGAGCAGAGGCCCAGTACGGGTGAGTTGGGAGGATTTTGGGTGAGTATTTTGTTCACCATGATTAAATGCATCTAGATCACGAACAAAATGTCTAAGATCCAGGAGAGACTGGTGATCACACAACAGCATAGACTTGTGTGAATGTGTGAAGTACCAAAGCTTAACAGCTTTGCTTAACTCTGACCAAAGAGAGTAACAGACGGCCAGCCATACATAAAGTATGTGCAATTTGTGAATATCATAAAGAAATGGCTTTTCCATTCCCAACATTTTAGTGAAAGTTTTTCTTTTCTCCATGCAAGTCCCTTGGATGAAAACCCAGTTAATAACCAAAAGTGTGGCGAATACACCATTCCAAACAGGATCAAGTGTGCACCAATAATGCAAGCATTAGCAGTCTACAAAATACTAACCAGGAGAAATAGGTGCTGCTGCAGGGAAGGGGTGAGTTCAAAATATGATCATACGATCTAAGCAATATACAAAAAACAGGTACCATTATTATGGGCTGGCCTCTTACTATGGGAAAGCATATGGATACAAAGCATTTCCAAACTGCATACGAATCAAGATACAAAGATCTCAGTACTTTTTGTCAAGATACTGTACGTATATATTCCTAGACAATCCTTAACAATTTGTTGGGTGTGGAGGCCTCTACTGCTTTTTTTATTTCGCCTTAACCCTTATTCTCACAAAAAAGGTCCATTAATCACATCCTGTGATAAGTTACAGTGAGCAATTATTTTTCAGGTCAGGTATTATTGAACTTGCAGCAAACAATTTTGCAAGGCATTAGCAAACTGCAGGTGATCTGGGGAAAAACACAGAGGGACTCTCAAAAACCTTTGCACAAGGCTGGTAATGAACTCCCTGGTGAAAATCAGCCTCACAAAATGAGAGAAGGTGATGAATCAAACATTCTCAGGATATCACTTGTGACTCCAGTTTTACCAAACAAAATCTGCAACAAAGGTAGTGACTCACTGTTCAAAGACAACTAACTGGACATCTAGATGAATGTACCAGGAAACCTCTAGCCAGACTCAATTGTGTGAAATACTGAAGAAGAATCCTACTGCGAGAGACTGTAATGTGTGAAATGGGTCATATAACACGTTACAAAGTGGATGTTATTTTGAATGGCAAAAAGACATGTACACTTTTTCCACCATATGATAAACATGCTTTTAAAACACAGGAGACCTCAGCGGGACACCAGTCCATCGCAATAAGACCAGGAGTCAAGAGTAACAGCTCTAGAGATGATCTCCCTATCAGCAATTCCTCCTTTAGGCACAGGTGATCATGATTGTACCCATGTTTGACACCTGACATGGAACCATTTTGCCACTAAAGAGTGCAACACTGTGATGGGAAATGATAATATTTTTTATTTATATGGCACCATTTATATTGTATATTGTATTTCAAAGCTCTTCGGACAAATTAAAAAAGTGAAAAACCTGGAATCAGTTTAAATTTACAATTAGATTTAAATTAATGAGCATCAATACGCTGTAAATCAGCAGGTCACTGATGCAAGAACAGTGCAGGGACATGTGTCTTATTATACAAAACAGCTGTCACATACTGTGAAGAACTAAGATGCCATGACATGTCTGTAAACGAAATAAAGCTAGATCACTACTCCCTCACTAGTAGTCCACTATAAAGGAAAAGACTACTTAAGGTCCTAAGTAGTAGCACTGAAACACAACTGAAATCTAGCAGTTCCTCTTCATCAGCATGCATCACAATTTGTCTCATAAACACACAGATTAAAGCTGAAGCTGTTTTTAAGGCAGGATTTAATTGTGAAATAGCGTTAGTAAAATGTTAGTGCCACTGTCATGCCGTGTACATGTACCGGCTGATTATGGTCGAACCAATGCATCTTTGGTTCAGTAAAATCCAGACTATAAATGTGATTTCTTCATAATAGTCTTCTTACCTTGTATTTCTCATCTCCAAACATTACTGAACAGAATAAAATCTGCTACAGCAAATAATTACCATATCCTTATTTCAATACTTGTGTTTGGTTTGGGATTTATGTCCTTTTAACTTAAGCCAAGAATTCATTTCAGGGCATTTTTGATGTATTTGCTCTATTACTGCTCAGTATTTTAGAAGAATTAACACACCGCTACACATTTAACCTACAGCTGAATGCTGATAATAAATAAATACTGTTAAAATGCCAGCCTTCCAGTTTGAATTTAAAATACAGCCATTCTTATTTTATGTTATAAAGACTGTTAAACTGTTAAATCTGCTCACATTGGGAATTCATGTGAACAAGATGTAACAGAAAATAAGAAAAAGTAGAATCCACTACATTTTATTGTAAATCGATATATTTGCTAAAGAGAATTTGAGACGGTAACAAATATGTATATTGTTGTTCTTCTCCTCTTAAATGGAGAACCTCTAAGTGAACTATACAATGGAACCCCAAAGGCACTGAGCACACGGGTAGATGGGACACATCGTTTATTCTCTGAGCCAGCGTGGAAGATGAAATGGCACAGAACTTGTAGTGATATAAAATGGAATTAGAAAATCTATCATTTAATATTTCATTACATTCTGCTGAACTTAACACACTGTCTGAAACTCTCAAATAAGTGCTTCTCGTACCTAGACTTTGTCATTTAGCTATCTAATGTAAAAGATGACTTTTACATTTGCATAACAATCGCTAACTGTAGGACTGTGTTAGCGTAGGGCTTAGATGCTCGCTGACATGCACAAAAATTACTATATACTTAAGCACATACATTATTTAGATGTTCATTCTTTTATTTTCTTTAACATGGCACATCTTTTAGGTTATGTTGTTTTTTGTTGCTTCAGTTTTACCTTTGACGTTTCTAGAGTCACTCATTTTTAACAATAAATCTCAAATCATTAATTTATTTTATTGTTCCCTACTATATTCAGTACAAAGGATTTTTACTTACGCACTGAACAAACAGAACCAATTAACTACACATATACACAATTCATACAGCACTTATGTTTGGCAAGAATGTTTGAAAATTGACTACTTTCCTTTAGATCTAATATAAAATTTATACTGAATTCTGTAGAATGCATCAGTCTAAATGAAAACACCAACAAATACAGGGCAGAATTAGACCAGTTCCCTCTTTGTATAAGCATTGAAAAAATCTCTAAACTCTAGTTGCATTTACATTCGAGGCCCACAGAAACCCTGAAATTTAAAGCACTACAGTCCCAAAAACTGACTACTGTCAGCTGCTTCTGTGTCTCTATGAACGTCCAACAGCCTCCAACCCACAGAAACAACACAGGCCTGCCCAACAGCACTGTCTGAACACAAAGTAAATCATTGCCAAAGGGAAGTAGAGTTACAAAGAATACTGGGGAAAAAAACAGGCACAAAGTAAATTGGAATGCTTTGGTGCAAAAAAAGGAGAAACGACTGCCAGAGATCCACAACAGAAACAGATCTTAACCAAACACCGACACAATGACTACAGCCTGGTCAGGTATTAATGAAATTAATTGCGACAGTAGTAAAAAAAATGAAACAGCTGATTGCAATTAAAAAAAAAAAAATCACCAAATTAAAATGAAAAATGTCAAATTAAACATCATGCTTCGGAAGCGGCACAAAGCACCCCTCACTGCACAGTACATACAGTTTACAGAGACAGTGGGTAACACCTAACTCAACATAACCCACTGTTCATTTCTACACATACTGATCAAAATTAGGCACATTTAAACATGCATATACACATATATATACACACACACACACACACACACACAGT
>JAUZST010053750.1:0-24328 GCA_034779995.1 Parotocinclus haroldoi | reverse complement strand
CACACACACACGCACACACACACGCACACACACACGCACACACACACGCACACACACACGCACACACACACGCACACGCACTGGGCAAATCACTGGGAAAAAAAAGGACCTTTCGTAGCACGGTGCTCCAAAAATCTGGACAAAACAATAAAAACTCAAAAACTATCTTTGTGGATGGTATGTGCACACACAATGATATAAACTTGACCCACACACAGGTTACACACATTTAACATAAACTAAAAAAATACACACACACACACACACACACACACACGCTCATCATACATACATTTGTGCATTTGTGTGTGTATATATATATATATATATATAAAATAAATACTAATATACTAAATAATATAAAATAGCAAATGTACAAATCAAGAAAGTTGTGAAATCTAAAAGCAGACGTTAATTGCTGGTTGCCTTCTGTTCCCTTTTTTTAATATTCACATTCATCTGAGAAATGGCAGCTGACGGAAGGACAGTTTGTTTCAGAGAAGTTACACAATACGTAGTTTGTGTACAGATTCCTTTCAAAGGATCAGGCATGCAATCTCTGGCTAGAACTTAAAACAAAACTGCAGTTTCACTTTCCGTTGACAGTTCTAGTTGTTTCACAACATGGTCTAAACAGCACTAGAATGAACATAAAATATTTACAACCCCATTTTGGAGCTATAAATACATAAATAAAAAAAAACTAAATAACGTGATTTCAAACAAGTGTCGTCATCAGGTGACTGAAATCATGATATAGCGCAAAAGTGCCAGGAAAGGCCGAGTCTTCAGGGGCAAAAATGGGCAGAAGACAGATTGCAAGGGATTTGTGTATTTTTTCCTCTACATTTTTTCCTCTGTACAATTTCATTAAACAATTCATGTGGGAGGATTTTCAAGAACCGTCATTCATCAGGACCTGATAGAACCACAGGGGCTGGGATTACTTTGGCAAACTTTTATCAAGATCTACAATACGGAGTTTGGCACAAATGGCACTTAAAATATCCCTGTTTTAAATAGAGGAATGTCCAGAAGTGGCATTGCTTTCTCTGGGCTCAGAGGCAAGTGCACACCCCTAGTAGATACAACAACCAGGCACTGCCTTTTAAACAGCATGGCTTAATTTTTTTTAATGTTGGTGTACTCACTTAACCTTCAATAGAATAAAATGATTCTATGCTATTTGGAAAACAGCATTCGTTTTTCGACTTTTCACTGTATACAAAATATCACAGCATGTCGGACTTACGTAGCCCCTGGATAATCTTTAACAAGGGAAGACTAGATAGCCAAACTGCTCTCGCTACATGAGCGGCTATGAAAAGGACCGCTTGTGGGTAAAAAGGGTTTCGTAGTCAATCATGGAGAGGTTAAAAAATACAGACCGGACAAACAGGTTAAAAAATCCCATAGTGTATGTTAAGCACTAGGTTCTGCACACTAGGTTCTGTCATAACTCGACCAGTAGTACAATGTGATATCATTGCATATATACAGACAATTTAGCAAAGCATAGGTTTGTGCGATGAATGACGTTTAGATTTGCAGTGATCAAAAATATTGCGTCATGCCTTTAATATTCTAGCCACCTTTGAGTTTACCTTTCCGAAATCAACCTGCTTTAACATGAATGCTAACATGGCAACAAGGAAAAAACAACCGCACAATGAGGCAGTGAATTATCCTACAGGGCTTGTGCATTTACTTTAGCAATTTAAGCAGACGCCCTGATCCACAGTGACTTACAGCTAACACAACCTCACACACAGACCTTACAGAGTTACGTTGCTTTTAAGGCCTTTTTACACCAAGCCAATTTTTACAGACGAAAATGCACACCTATTCATGTAGTATTTTACCCCGAGAACCGACTAACTGTGGAGCTCCGATGTGTTAAAATCAGGCCGAACATCATGCTGCTAGTAGCAGAGCACAAGAGCTTATAGGACAAGTGACATACTGACTATAAACACATGGATTTTAAAGAAAATATCTGGCTGAATACAACTAGAAGCCAGAAGATTCATGAAAACCTCACAGGGACTGGATGGAAGTGCATTCTAGTCTGTTCATGCCCACAAAAACAAACTACATCCTACTGCATTACTCTTTTAAGCTGAATGGACCCTATCAAGTAAACTGTAATAAATAAATAAACAGGACATTACACTTAATTAGGGGTGGGAATGGAAAGGACTTACGATTATAACTTACGATAAGTTGCAATACGATGCATACTGCAATTGTATTCCGAGTTAATACGTCACATCGATAATTCAGCTGATAAACTGAGTCAAAATACCCTTCTGTGGCATCGATGGGAACGGAGTTATGGTATTTACACTTCATTTCAAATGATAAGAAATATTTTGAGCTGAAAATCAAATGTAGTATATCATGAAAATATGTTGAACAAAAATATACCCTTTGCTCAAATTTTCATTGAGCTGATCTAAGACTTTTTCTTCGTACGCAAAAGCCGTGTCATTCATCTAAATCTGTTACTGTTTGCCTAGATATTCCGTCCACCTCACAGGTGTGGCATATCAAGGTGCTCATTAGACAGCATGATTATTGCACAGATGTACCTTAGGCTGGCCACAGGTTTGAGTTCAGCTGGCGAAAAAAGGGAGCAAAAACAAAACAATATTGCGTTTATATAATACAATATACAATATAACATTGTGCCATTTTTTTTTAGCGCAGCTCTATAGGCTACTTAGTGATAATAAAGTGTTTAAAATGACTCGAATTCACTAAAAGTAAAATAGCAATACAATTGAAAGAAATGAACAAAACCACAGGGCTAAAACCTATTTACTCTACCTGCAGGTTTCTAGGTGGGACTGGAAGCATTTCTCTGCAATGCATTCTCTTTTTTCACATTCATGCTCGGCCATTAACACCTGCTGCTTAAGAGCTAACAACCTGCTCACGCTCTTTGTGATTTAAATACTACATGCTGTCACTAGTTTCTCACCATTCTCTGGATTTTTCTAGTGGGAAGAAAATGTTGTACATTTATACAAACTTAGGAAACAGACAGTTAGAGAAAGACATAAGGAAGGAGGGAGAAAGCAGGAATGACAAATGTATGAGGCAAGAAGCTTACATATACACTGCTCACCAAAAAAAAAAAAAACTGACTGGGACATTTCATTTCATTTTTGTGAGCAGTGTACATAAATGGAAGGACATCTGTCCTGAAATACTGTTCTGTTTGACAGAGGGTGATGGTGCAGAAATTATTTTGGTTTCAGTTCTTGATTTCTTCACATCCATCTCATTTCTCAATTGGTTTATAGCCAAAGTGCCTTCAGGGCCTCAAGTGTGTAGGTGTTGTGTAGGGCATTTGGGTTCATGCCATAATGCCTGTGTAGTGTGTTTTTATAGTTGTGGGAGAGTGAGTAGGAGGTGGTTGCACAGCATGCACATTCCTCCGCCGCCATGCCATGCTTTCAGACTTAAGTTAAAAAGACGTACACACAAATCCTGAGGCACTGCAAAGCGTTTTTGTATAGTAACATGAATATGGACCCGAATCCCTAAAATCCTGTACATGCTAAGAAAAGACTGCAAATGACTGCTTTATTCTCATGTTGCTAAAGCAAAGATACATAATAACCCTAAACAAAATGCACCAATTAGATCTTTATCCACATCACGTAAACAGACAAACACTCTGCTTAAATGCAGATAATGACATACAACATTCGTTCTGCTCGTGTCTTTATAGAAGTGTGCGGTTAAGAGGTACAGTACATAAATCCTTTTGATTCCACGGTAATTGGTAAACCTTAAACAGCAATGACATATGCTGTAGTTACTGATCAGAATTCTTTTGACCATTCTGCCTTTCACACATCCACATCCTACATATACGGCATTTAACAGACGCCCTCAACCAGAGCGACTTATAACTGATACAAAGAACTGATATATTGATACATTGATTTGAGCAACCGTGGGTTAAGAGCCTTGCTTAAAGACCCAACTGTGGCAGCTTGGCAGTGGTGGGATTTGAACCCTGGACCCAAAGGTAACTTTGACGTGAAGCTACCATAGTTTCTTCTTACTTTAAAAAGTTCCAATGAAATACATACATCTCATACATTCTGCACCCAGCTTCTACACTATATGAACAAAAGTATTGGGACACCTACACATTACACCTTCTGGAGATTAGAATTAAATCCCATTGTACATCCATAGACACTGATATGGAGTTTGTACTCTTTTCCATCTATAACATCTTTCACATCTTTTGGACTGTGCTTGTAGAGATTTTGGACCATTCTGGACTTCATCAACTCATTCTGGACCTTGCTTTGTGCACTGGGGAACAGTTATGCTGGAAAGGAAAAGGCCGGGTTTTGACCCAGTTTTTGTTCTACCAATTGGTTCTTCTGTTTTGTAGATCTTTACTAAAGTTCCTGAAGAGCCCACTCTTGCCTCCATTTTTGCAATGTATGACACCCACATCCTTAATTGGCCCAAACACCTTTTTTACTAAACAATGTCATCAGTAAATGTATAAAGTACAATGGCGCATTATTAGTTTTACACACATATATATATACAGCACTGTGCAAAAAGTCACTGTTACCATAAATCCCTTTCGTATGCTATGATGCCCAGATAATAATTTCTCTTTATTAAGATACAAACGGAAAATATGTACACAACAACAAAAAACCCACAATTATCAGAACAAAACGGCTTCTCCCTTTAGCGTAGCTTCTTGGCTGCTAAGCTTACAAAAAAAAAAATCCACTCACGATCAAGCTTTCTGAGACTATAGAAGTGTCAAATTGTCATCCAGACAGAGTCCCCAGATGCTGCAGCTGTTCAAGTGTAAGGGGAAGTCACACTAAATACTTACTAAATACTGTAGGAGGCAGACAGTCAGATGGATAAAATAGCCAGACAGTGACAGGAGAATAATTTGAATAAAGTGAAGTCGTCATTTTAAATAAATAAGAATTTGTAAATAATCTGACTACGCAGTAATATAATTCAGTTAGAACTGACCATTGTATGCACTGTATAAGAACTAAATGTCCCTAAAATCACGTATAGCGTGTAGATCCAACGACTCCCATTCCACTTCTGGGATTTAGAAGATGAACATAATTTGCATACAGTACCTTGAGGCAGCGTTTTGAGAAAAGACAGATTTTGGACATTTTGGCCCGACCCCAGTGATCTTTATCTGTGTAAATACCTTTGAGTTTTGGTTTCATAATTATTACTTTAGTACAACGAAACCTAAAATGTGCAATTATCATACAAATTAGGGTTTTAAGAATCACCACAGAATTCTGGATTAATGTGTTATGGGAATGCATTCTACAAAGTATGGTTAAAAAAAAAAAAAAAAGAAATTATGTCTGCAGCTGATACAGCCTGAGGGGTATCTAGCAAGTCTTCAAAAGAACTTGCAGAAGACAAGGAGGGGGGAGCTTGCACCGGATCATTTTAGCCTGTATAATTAACAGTTGTGTTTATGGACCAAGTTTTTAAAAATCCCTTCTAAATCTGTCTGCAATGAGGAGTTCCTTTAATCCTTAAACGGTTAAAAGAAAGGATTGGCAAAAACAACAGCCAAAAAAAAAAATTAGAACAATAAGCTACACTCTGTTCTTGAGCTGTCCGTGTCTTTGCCACCGGTAACACTCACACTAGTTTTGCTATCCTTGTGAGGACTTTCCATTGGCACCATGATTAATGTATCTAATTAACCCTACACCTAGCCTTTACCCCAGTGACCGCTTTTTCTCTTTTGGTTTTTCAATTAAAAGTTGGGGACCAGCAAAACAGTGCTCAAGAGTCAAAATTGTCAGGTTTTACCATCACTGGGACATTTATAGAATCGAATATAGGAATTGCAGTATTGTACAGTGAGCTTTAATATTTTGTTAAAAAGAATATACAACGTGCAAAGCATCTAAACTACATTGCGACTATGGTAATGTCCGGTGCATACCATAGTTTAACGCTTAGCACACACCTAACTCATACCTAAGCAAATCTTTCGGCTCTAGAATGTTCAAAAGCTCCAGTTCTCATAAAGATGATAATACAATTTATGAGGGTCAGCAAATAAGACATACCTTTTTTTTCTTGTAATGGCATTTAGTTCTTGACCCACACACACATCTATGCATTACTCTGTTTAAAGTGTATTTGAAATTATTTGTATATTAATTAAGCAAATTCATACATTCAACATACACATCTAATCTCAGTACCTGAAACTAACTTGCAATAACTGTGCACATATCATTTGGTAGCCATAAAAGTGGCCCACCAACCCACCAACCCACCCTGTTGGGTTTGACTTTTAGTCCACATTCTTAAGCTTACGTTTGAATTCTCGTATTTGTTACTTTAAACTACTATTTTAGAGATTTACTTTCTCTTTCTTTAATTTACGATTCTCTTCTAATTCAGCTGTACATGACCAGGTAAGCAAAACCAGCAGAAATTCTTAACCTTTCAGAAATGACTTAATCCTTGCCCAAAGATTTAGAGACGGATACAAACATGATACAAGACTGCATTATCATAATAAAAGGCTTCTCTCGGAGCGCTGCCTTTGGTTTCTGACTTTAAGCGAGACTTTTTCACAACTGCCTCGGATTAGGCTCAGCCTTTTATTCCATGTGCTAATTAGCCCCTATTCACACACTTGGCTGAGTTTCTCTCCAGCACAGCAAGAGTTAAGGGAAGACATACACCTGTCATCTCACACACCTGCCTTGGCACTCGTGGCCAATCAGGTAGAGGCAAGTGAAAGCTACCTGTCGGGACAGATAAATGTGCCGTCAGCGGCAGGTCCAAAACACAACTGCATTAGTCAAGGAGTTACACAGATACACACGGCTTGCTCTCTGCATTGTAACACATCAACTGAGTATTGAGAGAAGAGAGAGGTCAGACTAAGGATTTTATTTCTGCGGCCTCTCAGGAACGACATGACCAAGGAGATTGAGTAAGTGACGCTGGTTTTATGACAAGCTTTTTGAATCATAGCTTTTTTTTTTTCCAATCAAGTTGTTTTTTGAACAGAAACTACTATTCATTCAAGTGTTGTCAGATGTCTTATGCTATGGATGCTAAAAGAAACGGTCATTATTGGTTCTTATCTTTGAGAGGTCAATCATTGCACATATTCCTCAACTTTTAGGGCAGTTCCACGTTTCTCCAGAAAGCATATACAGGGGCTTGACTGACAAACGCACATGCACAGCAAAGCACATACTGCTCTCAGATAGGCTATGGCTCACAAAATCAATTTGCACGCACTTACAGTAACAAACTGCATCCTAAATCCTATCCGACATCATCTGCATGGGACACATTCATACAGTGCATTCACACTGACATGTCAAGCTCGGGGACAAAAATGTAGCCTTATGGCACAGTTTGTTTAAAAGCCGAAAGCCTAGAATTCCAAAACGTTGAAAGCACAAAGAGTTTCGTTTGGGAAAACGTCTTCCAAGAAGTGTATTGATTTGCTGAAGATACTCTATGTGGTCAAACTCAGTCAAGCTCAGATGTGTGATTTCTTGTCGGGAGCACGCTCACTTTATGCTTGTTAACCACTAATCCAAGTGGCATGGGCAAAGGCGCAAATCCCACTTATCCAAATGTGTGGAGTTAAATGAGCCGTTCTTAATTCCAAGCATTTGTTTGTGGTTGGCCGAGTTAAACTGACACCCAGCTGTGTTCGTTTGCAGCTGACCTGTCATTTGCATATCCCTCTGTCTGAGGACTCAATTGTAGAAGTTGGCTACTGAAATAACCAATTAAAACTGACTGTGATTTACGGTCCCGCAGTCAACTATTGATTCCATCTTAATCTTTTCCTTTCCGCCACTTGTCGTAGGTCTCTGATGATTTTGCCAAACGAGACCTTTAATTACTCATGCTACCCTGACAGCTACAGCATGGACTCCTGGAACTACATGGACAGCATCGAGGGCAGCAAGATTAAACCCAGACTCTCCACCGATGACGATCTCACCGGTGTTTCCATCTTCCCCGATGCTTGCAAGGTAAAGAAGGAAAATGTCCCTTTCCATCAATTTTGCATTAAGTAACGAATCAAGCAATGGATCAACCAATTCACTGGTCTTTGCAGATTCCAAAAGAGCAGAAGATGTCCTCTTGTTCGCATGCCGGAACATTCAAGGCAATGGACAGGTAAAATAAGTGTGGTGCATCTGGTACTCTAGCTTCTCTCTCTCGCTGTATGGTGCCACTCCACATCCTGGCCAGATAAAAGGCAAATCTCACAACACTAGAAGGAGAGAGGTGTGCCTGATCAATTGTGAGAAGACTGACAGGTGTATGAAATGAAACGTAGACATCTCTCACAGGGTTTTATTTCTGCATCTCCTGCCACTCCTCCATTGTGTAGACAGAGGGCTAGCAAGATTAGCTCGAGCTTAACTGAGGTCAGAGTTGGTTTAAGATGTTAATCCTGTTCTCCATCCCACCTTCGAGACAGCTGAGTCACCTGCCTTTTGTCCTGGTGAAAAATGGATGCCAATCGGGAATATATTTTCCCTTGAGCTCAGCCTCCGACGAGAAAGGCAAACAGAGGTAGAGATGTGGATTAGGCAGCAAACAGCTCCCACCCAGCTCTCCTCAAACACTGCTGAGATTGAGTGCTACTTCTGTTGACTCTAACAAGTTCGGCAATCAGTGCTACTTGTCTCTGAAAAGGGACGCCAAGGCCTTTATTAGTTTTAGCGTTAGCGTGAGCTTTGGCACCTATGGCACAGAAATCTGTACTTAGTAATTAGTTATGCAATCGTGCCAATTATCTTTCAGAACGTCCAATGCTTCTTCCCCGGAACTGATCACGCTACAGAACTCCCACATCATGAAGCTGCTGTCCGGGAACATTTCCGCCAGCCAATCACAAGTTACTAGGCAGATGTCTCCAGGCAGCAACAGCTACGTCCAACCCGTCGCAGGTGACAGCTACGACAAGCAAGTCATCAACAACATCTTCGATTCTCTTATCAGTACGAGTCACAAATTGTGGCCTCCAGAAACTTCCTATACAGAAGTCAACTCTCAAGTGAGTCTAACAAAGAAAGGCAACCTCAGTGTTATAACAGAAAGCAAGATGTGACTGCATATGAAATAAAAGCTACAACTCGGTGCTTACTAAAACAATGCACTTTTCTGTTTTCCATACAGACCAATTTCCTACCACACAGCGACATTGTGGGCCACCCAAGCCCATCTAACTACTCCGACTCCTATTCAAACTCTCCACCTGAGAGTTTTAGGTGAGCCAATCGCATTCTTAAGACTGGGGAAAATTTTGATGGATTTTTTTTTTTACATTGATTTCACACTGTTTCCATTTGGTGTGCTGTCTTTTGATCTGTAGGAATGACTTCCAGTTTCTTCTCGGAGCCCCACAAGCTTCCCAAAACAAAACCACAGGATTACCTATGGTATACTTAAACAAGGGCCAGTTTTACCCAATCACCCTGCAAGGGGTAGACAGCAGCGCTGGGATCCCATGCAGCAAAGTAAAGGTACGCTGAAACTCGCCTCCAACACAAAGTGTGGATTTTTAGCTATCAAAAAGTATTCGAATTGTTCCTATTAAGAACAAACTACAAACTAAAGTTTCTGGATGGTGGCTCTCTTTGATTCCATTATCTTCGTTCATTTTTGGGATATTCTGCCTTGTTTGTATAATAATCAAGTGAACGACAAAATCCAACCAAAAATCAAGTTATGGATGATGGGAAGGTTTGTGAATTTTTTCACCACGGATAAAATGACTGTAGGAAAAATTCTGGATTCTAACGGCTCTAAAATATTCACGCTCATCTATCTACCAATTCGATTTCTGTAAGGTGCACGGTCAAAACCGCCTCTTTAAAGGGGTTATTTATGACACAGACTACACCCTTGGCTCAACAGCCCAATTGCTTCATACTATACTGTTCACAAAAATATTGGGGGATATTCCATTTTTGTGAGCAATATATTTTCTCACACTTCTTTGAAAATGGTGTATACAGGAGGTAGCTTTTGTCATGGGAGTGATTTAATGTGCGTGGAGGCATTTTCAGAGTCAGTTTGGTGTACCTCTCCAGAACACACCTACATGAGCAAATCCTGTCTATAGGCTGACTCTTGAGGCACAAAGGCCTCAGTGATGGAGAGGGAGCGGCATTAAATGCAGTCCTTTGTCAACAGTCAATCAAGTGCATAAAAATGCACACAAAACCGCACACAGTTGACAACAAAAGGGCGAACATAAACTTGGGTATTAGCTTGACGACAATCTGGTCCTATGTGAAACCTTTTGTAACGTTCTCTTTTTTTATTTCTCCGTCTCTGTCAGACCGTGATCATGGCTGTGTTTGACAATGACAAGAGTCCCGAGATGCAGTTGAAATGCTGGAATCACTGGCATGCGCGGCAGCCCACCGCTAAGCAGAGGGTCATTGATATTGGTATGGACCACATAGCACATAGCGATCATTTCCTGTCTATTCCCAGATTGAACACGATGAGATTAACCAGTTGTTTATTCCGAAGGCTTTTATCTGAGGAAAACAATTTCTTTTTCTATCTCTCTCTAGCCGACTACAAAGAGGTCTTCAGTGGCATCAGCAATGTAGACGAGGTTGCCTTCAACGCCTTATCCTTCATCTGGAACACTAATGAAGAGGCTAAGGTTAGAAGACTAAAATCTATATATTTCTACTGTGTGTGTGTGTTTTGTTTGTGTCTGTCAGAAGAAGAAAGGAATCCATGGCATGCCACCACCTCAGGCACCTGTCTTGACAACAGGCAAGGAGAGAAAGAAGGGAGAGATCTCAAGAATATCTTCAGGCAGTTTAGGGCGGGACAGTGAAACCAAGAACAGATGGAGGAGGGGGGGGGGGAGTATCAAAAAGAAGCAATAGGGAAAACCACACACACCAGATAATCGTCTAGCTTAAATTAAAGCGGAGACTAAATCCGTTGTAATCAGAACGGGCAGAAAAAGAAAGAAGCAAACTGGAGGAATTGTGTCAGAAACACGGACCTCTTTAAATCTCATCCTAATGAAAACGGATTAGACAAACAAAGGGAGCTGATCCTAGTCTTGAACTTAACCTTTCACATGCTAAGCCTTTTTGTTTCTGTATTTACGTTTCGCATATGGCTCCAGACGTGTTTGGTCATGCTCCGGTGTTCCCATATTAATCCCACACCTTTTCCGCAGAAATTAAACACTGCATAATTGCCACCCACGCCAGTATTCAAGCTCCAGAACAATCCCTGAATGACTAATCATTCACTTACGTATTAATTTATTTGCGCTCATAATTTACTTAATGATCGCAAAAGGGTTTGATATGCTTAGGATTAAAACAGCTGATCTGATAGACTTGACCTAGACGTGTTTTACTTATACTGCTGGATTTCCACAGGTTTACATTGGAATCAATTCCCTCAGCACAGACTTCTCCTCTCAGAAGGGGGTGAAGGGTGTCCCTCTTAACTTGCAGATCGACACATACGACTTCAGCTCTGGCACCAACCAACTCATCCACCGGGCTGCTTGTCAAGTCAAGATCTTCTGTGATAAGGTTCGTATACTCCTCTGGAAGTGAATTATCACAATTATTTTTAGCGGGGCCTGTAGTGATTAAGCAACCAAAGTGTCTTTTGGTTGAGGCTTTCCAGGACCGTATAGGTTAAAATGTATTAATTTTCCTCATGATTCACTGGTTTTCATGAACAAGGAGTATTGAGAGCTTTTACTGCTGGGACTTTCACATTTGAGCAATGACATATCATCTGCATAGGAATCTGTGAACTGCTCGTTCATCCCATTATTCTGCTCTGATCTGATAAGGCTTCAGGCCCCCATGTTCTTCTGCGTTATCTTCTCCATCTGCTAAGTTTCCTCTCTTCCTTCGCTGCCTTAAGCAGTAGCTTACAGGAAGACAAGACGAGCTTTATAATCACACCTGTCTGACTGGTTCAGCTACAGGAGATGAACTAAGCACATCCCTGCAGAATGAGGAACCAGCGTATTGTTTTCATCAGATGACCCTTTTTCTTTTTTTGCGTGCATGTTTTGTTTGTGCACCGTGTACTTCAGAGGACTGGCTGATGAGCCACAAATCATAAAGGTGGTGTCAAGCTCACAAGCGTAACAGAAATGATTCATGCTCAGCCCTAACCTCCTCTCTTGCCTTGAACAGGGAGCAGAGAGGAAGATGCGAGATGAAGAACGCAAAAGGGTCAAGAGGCGAGTCAAGAACAGTGCCGACTCCACCAACGGTAAGCCCCAACCACCCCACCCTTCCTGTGATTGCCAGATAACCTGTACTATCTACGCTTGAATAACAGTCAATCTGCACACCAGAGGGGAGTAGACTTTGGCATATAGTCATTCGTTAATTAGGAAACAACTGGACTGGGAAAATTCCAGTGCTCAAAACAGTTTGGAGAATATGAAACTCTGAAGTACTGCAGATCACAGATCTGTCATCTGTCATAGATCTTAGATATATTCTTAAAGCCAGAAAAGGAAAGAACACCAGGTTATAAGATCAACAGGGAAACATTCTAAGAAATAAATAATCGTATTGTGGTCCGATTGACAATTTATATTTATATATACACACCTAATAGCCTATTTTAAACAGGCTTCAAACACTCAAGTTAAACTACAGCTTGACAAATGTGCATGTGGAAAAAATACAAAGCTAATTCTGTAAAGTTTTATTAATAAAGTACTAAATCTCTCACGTAATTTAGTATTAGAAAAACATAAAGGTTATTGTTATGACCACAGCTTTTCCTCACTCCATTTCCCTCATCACTCCCTATATATTGTTCAGGATTCAGTGGATTTGTCGAAATGTATCCCCATCATAGTATTTTCTCATCCAGTGACATTTGCTAATTTACAGTGTATTTGTAATCGATTACTTATTTAGTTACACACATTTCTCTTTTATCTGCCAGGCTCGGGTAAACAGACCCTAGTATCCAGCTCTATGGGGAAGGACTGCACCTTTTTTAAGACGCTGGATGACCACGTCACCCAGCCTGTGCTTTTTATCCCCGAGACCCACTACAGCAACATGCAACGCTTGGTATGCCTACATGCACACAAACACACACTTCCAAGAATGTTGGGATTTGTGGTTAGCCGCAACACTGTTGAGTCATGTTCCCTAAGAGCCGCAGGGGCAAAGAGTACAGGAGTACATTAGGAAAAGTGTGGGAAAATATGTAAGGGGGGGGGGGGGGGCTGAAAAGAAACAAAGAGACAGGGAGTGATTAAAGAAAGGCAGAGTGTGACTGACAGTTACAGTAAACGAAACTCACCGTAAGAGTTATGCAGACTGTCATGGAGGATTAACGTACAGGGGTTCTCTCTAACTCACACACACACACGCATGCATGCATGCATACACACGCACGCACACACTTGACTCATTGACCCCGTTTTGCTGCCGATTGAGGGTTTACGCTGCCATTGGAAAAGGAACATCGTTTGTTCTGTCTTTCCCACAGTCTCCTAAAGTGAGATAAGAGGAGCATTTCAACACCGCTCGACATCTTTATGCAGCCACCCACACGTGCTCACTCGCACAGTCGAGTGGCAAGCAATGATATCTTGCATTCTCTGGTATACTGGATATTGGGCTCATCTCAGACTCTCTGATTGGACAGTTAGATACAGCCATAGGTCGCCAGGCAACACCTGTCCAGATGAGATAACGATAACCTCCACGCTGCCGTCGCATACACGATGGCAATGAGAAAGAAAATGTTCTACAACTGTCTTTCATTTCCCCTCTAATACTGATGATATCTGCAATTTTTTTCGCCAATCAGATCCCTCCAACCACCACAGAGGAGAGCGACAGGAACTCGTTGAAGCGTGTACGCTGTTTCACTGATTCAGGAGAGCAGGGCAGTTCGCCGCCCGGCAAGCAACCGCGCAGAGACGAGCAGCAAAGAGGTACGATGATGTGCTACAAAAATAGACAAACGCACGCGTCCAAACCACAGATAACGGTCTCGAAAAGAACCTTCCACAAAAGCACACCACAAACACGAGCAAATCCCACCTCAATATAAACCACATGAAGGCTCACCTTTACATAAACGTGCAGTTGCGTTATCATATAAAGAGCATCAAAGCATGCCTTCAAAACAAAGCGCAACGGGACCGTATCGATGACTCGCTGCCTGACAAAGAGTACAAAACCACAACGTTACAAGCTATAACAAACCCCAAGTCATAAAAGCCACAACAATATAGACCACAACAAATCAACATAAACAAGAAGCTACATTGTCATATTAGCCACCCTTACAAAACACTGCATAGCATCACATCAATGTAGAACCACACCATAACAAACAAGCAAACTCCACTGCAATAAAGACCACAGTTAGAGAAGTCCAATCATCAGATAAACACTATCCAGTACAGCCTTCACAGAATAAACATCAACTCAGAACCACAAGAAAATTCAGTGCAATAAATCACAAAGCTCAGGACACCAAAGAACAAAACCACAACATAAACAAGAGTTACTGCAATAACTGACCACAACAAAGCTCACAATTAGAGTCCCATCATCATATAAACACCACCAACTACAACAAACAGTTCCAACACTATCATAACACATATTATAAAGCCATACTACTACACAACCTACTTAACACAAATCTACTACAGTGAAATGCTGAAAGTAATATTGTTTTTTTTTTATTTTTTTAACAGTACTTCTGTATGTACGACAAGAGACTGAGGAAGTGTTTGATGCCCTTATGCTGAACTCACCCACCCTCATAGGACTGAGACAAGCGGTATTTACTGTCTTTTCCTCCATTGTCTGTTTTTCCCTTACTTTCACTTTATCATTATCCTCAGATTACTTTTTTCATACTGTACATGTCAAAACATTTTCCACGTAACTCATCTAATGTCCCCTTTCTCATGCTCAGATTTCAGAAAAGTATGGCCTGCAAGAAGACACTATTGGGAAAATCTTCAAGAAATGCAAACGAGGGTGAGTGACAGCACTGTAGTACTAAATTACACACCGAATTTGACAGGGTAGTATTGGCTTTTTTTTTTTTTAAACTGGGTGGGTCTTGGTGCCTGCCGTTCACGTTTAATGACAGAGCAGATCTAGGAGATAAAGATAGCCTGGGATGTGTTGAAATGCTCCCCTTTATGACTTTAGCTCTGCTTGCTCTCTGGATGCTAAGCTGACAGACCAGGCAGGCAGGAATCCTTCAGGTAGAGGAATTTTATAGTTACAGCTCCCTTTAAAAATAAGTATCAGGTGAATAGAAATTAGTTTCCATTTTTGGTTTGTGCTTGATTAACCCCCGAACCCTGGTTATGTCTGTCTTTTGGATTAAACAAGATCAACCATGGCTATGTATTTTGATTTAAGTGTCAATGATCTAGCCCAGGGCATTGAAGCTGTGATTTGAAGCAAACAGGCCATAGTTGTGTTCGGAAGGGCAGGACAAGTTAGACGGCATTCTCTCTCTCCACCCTACATCATCAGTCAGGTTTCCTGTGCACCCTCAGGCAAGGCAGACATGGCACACTCGGTCTCTGGGTGGAGTATTCAAATGAAAATGAAATGCAGCACATCTTTGCTCAGTTATTGACTAATCTGAACTGATTAAACAAATCTGGAGCGAACCGAAATGGAACCCATTGGGAGAGCATTGTATTGTGGGATTCGTTCGCCTAGGTTAATATTCCCGTCTCATTCTTTTTAGAGCTTAAAATCTGATTATCAAATTATTCAAGTACACAGATTTCAGATTCAAATATCTGTCGGCCTGCAAGCCCCCTAATTTTACGTTTTAACGTCAAATGTGAAAATTCTACAGCGCTTTATTTTCGCATCCATAGCTTTTATGTTGGTAAATCATTCAATCCAAGGGTCAGACCTCAAATACAGTCATATTTATATTATATAAGTCAGCTTATATAGTAGCTTTACAGTTTTAGATTACGTTCTATGGCCAGTCGCAAATTGAGCAAGCCTAAGGCGACAGTGACAAGGAAAAAGATCCTTAAACGTCGTAAGGAAGAAACCTTGGAGGATTAACCCCTTGAGAACCAGTGGACATATTTGTCCCATACTTTTAACCAGACGCCAAATGCGATTGAAACAACCTAGAGCAGTCAAATTTGTCTGAAACCACTGACTTCATATGAATAACCACCGACTTCGCATAAATAAGGCTGGTTTCAATATGTATGCGTTTAGCTTCAGTCAGGTTGAAAGGAATGTTGCGTCTTGTCTTGTGTTTTCCACAAAGTTTGGTGGTTTAATGGTCAAACAATGGTGTTTCAGGACAAGTTATTCGAAGTCTTGATTGCTTCCAGACTCTTGGGTTGTAGCACATGAATGTCGGTAAAGATGATGCATAGTAAAACAAAACGTGATCAAGTATGGTGGCTAACCCTGAGGATCCTCTTTTTCAGAATATTTGTGAACATGGACGACAACATCATCGAACATTACAGCAACCATTCCGCTTTTCTCATCGAGATCTCCGAAATGATGGTCAATCAGTTTCAGATTACGCTACTGGAGTTATGAGTGCCACCATGTTCCAGTTCTGCCCCACTCCCACCCCTGCTAGCCCCATCCTGCCAATCAGAAAGCACTGCCACCTCCTAGAGAGATTCTGCTGGGCTACAGCTACACCACAGGGACGATATAAGGCTGCAGGTTTACAGCTAATCGTACAGTCGACTCTGTAAATACAATTAATCTGGCAACGTGAATGAATTATATTGTTTTTCCCAATATAAGCAATTATGTCGAACAGAATGATGAGCGAATGAATGAGTTGTACATATGAATTGTAAATAGAAATGAATATTGTTCACCAAGAGGCCTTTGAGTCTTGATCGTTTTTTACTTGTGTATTGTCGTTCCCTGCAATGTCTGCCTCCCCCGTCACTGCTGCTTGGGGCTGATCATTTCTATGGAAGGAGTAAGAGTACGGTTGCGGTATTGCTTTTGCATTCTAGATTTGTGGTCGTGTTTGTTTGTTTCTTTAAATTCACATGCAGCCTATTAGTAAGCCTTGGTTCTAAGTAGGTTCTGGTCGGGTCTCTTTGTGCTAGCCTGCCTGTTTCATCTGAAACTGTCAAAGTAAAAAAAAAAAAAAAGGCAGTTCTTGAATTCAAATGTCACACATTTCTGCTTAAGGAGCCGCATTTCTTTCTCAGTGTGTCACCCATGAAAAACTTGGTAGCCAAGTTTAACAGTGGTGAATCCTCTTGTCCTCCCACATTTAGTAAAAAAAAAAATATATGAATGAACCACAAAAGTCTAAATTCACCTTAAAAACAAGATTCTTTCTTCCATTAAGGATCAGAAATGACTATTGATAATATTTTATTTTTTGCATTGACATTTCAACTGCTCTTTGCTTCTATTGCATTAGCCTGTTTTGTACAATTTGTATCGTTTCCTTTTGTATTCAAAATAATTTTATAAGCAAAATTAAAAAGTTATAAATGAAATTATCTGTCTTGCGTGTTTAGTACAATTCCAGTGGGACTGAGCTTCCTGGCACTGCTTTAGCCGTATTTATACGTGACAGTTTGTACAATTGTTATTTGTTGGATAGCTGTAATCGTTAATGCACATCTTTGCAACGCAATTTTATCCATCATAAATAATAATCACAATAGTGGCAGTGAATGCTTATATTAAATAAAAGGTTGACAAATACTGACTGAGCTTTTGCGAAGTAACATTATGCACACAAACCCGAAATATAAAAAAAAATACATGGCCCTAATTAAAAAAATAAATAAAAAAAAAATACATCACAATTCTTTAGTCCCTTTTCTTACACTTTGCATTTCAGACTAGTGCTACCTGGCAGCGTTATATAAACCATAAGCCTTCTGTCCATGCAATATTCACCCTGCATAGCAACAATCCATTTTCATATAATCTACATGAACTATATGACTTCATTACACTGTTTTTTTTGTTTTATTTGTTTCCGTTCAATGGTGCATTGTGTTCCAGCTGGTTGAACACACTCCAAAAACAAGCTTTTTTTTTTTTTGCACATTCACTAAACTATTTTATGTAAATATGCAATCGTCATCGCCAACCATGAATCCCAAGATATTAAAGAAGGCGCCAGTGATTTCAGCCAGAGAAGCTCTGTAAACACCTTTCCAGATCCTCTAAAGCCCCTCTCTTGTATACTGTACATTTTTTCACAGTTTGCTGTTTCCTCATCCTCCTGAAAGACCCAACCAAAAGCCAAGTGTAGCTTCTTGGCAGAGACAACCAGAGGTTCATTTGAAATCTTCTGCTACTCAGGGAGTCCGTGATGTCACATGGTGCATTAAGGTTCTCACTGCTAAGGATTAGGTTCTTTTCTGTGAAAAAAAAAAAACTCACTGTACACGGCAGTCCCACTGAGTGTGGCTTTTTTGTGCTTTAATCTGACCATGGAATCTGTTTCCAGTCAGAGTTCTAGTATTGTCGCAAACTCTAGATGCTGACATTTGTCATCCGCACCTTTCCATCCACACCACCCAAATCTTACCGTTTCCATAGCCTGCTATTACAACATATTATCAGCGTTGGGGAAGTTACTCAAAAACGATAATATATTACTGATTACTCAAAGATTGCATAAATAAAATTGGAATGGAATTACTTTACTCATTACTTTCTGGAAAATGTAACCTCATTCCTCATTACATTACTTTTAAGCAACATTCTAAAATATATGTGAATTAAACTATACTCGACTTAAACCCTCATACAAATCTGGAACGTACAAAAAAATATAAACAGTAGTTTGTGTTTTATTTTGGTTCATTAATGAACCAAATTTAGCAGCAGGTGCAGTATTAAACCTTTATAAAATGACTATACTATAAAGCTCTCTGTACAAGTACACATTTTTAAACAACGCAACACAAAATTAGTCCAACAAAATGTTTCTTTTGGCTTGGAAATAACTTACACTTCACTAATGAGAATATCTCTACTTATAGAAACAGCCAGCCTAATCCTCTGCCATCGTAGCTACACTGTGTTACCAAATCCTTAGTAAGTCACTACAGGTTTACCTCAAAGTCACTAGAAGCCACTAAATGACATCATCGCCTAACTTACACAAGGGTACATTTGCGTTTAAGAGAAAAATAACATTGTGGGAGAGACAAAAAGTAATTCAAAACATGTTTAGAACCACAAATGATGAAATAATTCTTGTATTGATTCTTGGTTTGTTATTGGTGTAAATCTCCTGCTCTGATTGCAGTTGTGAGTGCTTTGGGACGGGGGAGGGGCTCGTTCAAGACAGTAATTGCAGAACGATATGCGCGTTCATGTCCGAGTCTCCAAACGTCTCCAACAACACCAGAAAAATTCAATAGATTTGTCACTATTCGCTTTAATAAAAGGGGGCTATAGGGGTCTGAAAAGTCGCTAAGTTGGCAGCACTGTGTGCCCGTCACGTTCAGTCACGTGACCAACTGACGAGGTATCTGTGTCAGGAAGTTAGTACGTGCATAAATTACACAGAAGACTGCTTATGCTTTTTTAAAAAATAATATGTTTAATTAAAAAACGTGAGTAATGCGGGTAGCGTAAGTTTTTAATAAGTTAGTAATTGTAATGTGATTACAAAATATTTAACGGTAATGCTTTACTAAAAAAAGTAATCGGATTACTGTAACGCGTTACTTTGTACTGCGTTACCCCCAACACTGCATATTATTATATACTTTATTACACTATCGTCTTATGTGATACAGGTTCATATTCTCCATTTTATTAAACTTTTCATAATATTAAATGATGTCTAATTTCTTAATCTATATATTATATTTGAATTATTATATTTTAAACGGTGTGGATATTTATTTCGCTTTTTGAGTCTTATTATAGCTTGTCTTATATGTTGTGTGATCAAAGGTTGGGGATGAAAAATTTTCATCTACAAAAGGATGAGGGCATATGACCAAATGAATGAAAAAGTATTATCTAATCTACGCTGGCATAATGTAGGTCTTTAATCTGATGTACACTGCCTGTCTGTTTCGCACAGAATCCTAAATGCTGCTCACGTACAAAGTAAATCTTATAATCCACCTGCCCCGGCGACCCATAAACCCAGGTCTCAGTAATACTTCCAAAATGAATTCCACAATGGGTATCGGACAATTTTCCTATATTTCTTAACTCTATACAAAAGAACTTCAACAGCAGACAGCCGTAGCTTTACAAAAGTCTAGTCTAGACTATAAAAAGCAGCCAGAGGCGACAGAGTGGGGAAAACAGACAAAAAGAGAGAAACCTTTAAAGATTCCAGACTCAAATAGACAGCCCCTGTCTAGCAGAATATAATGGAAACAGCAATACTGGGAAGATGCTGCACTTTGTATTACTACCATAAATACCTTCATCTCACAGTGCTATCTCAAGCACCGCCTACAAATACAAATAAGTCACTGGATACAGTTCTGACTCGATGCTAGGGAAAACAAACCAAGTAGGACATAGTTAAAGAGCAAGATCAACCTAAAGTGCACAAGCAGCAACTGGTAGTTCAACAAAATAAATAGCAGCCTATAAAGTAATAACTTTTGGTACTTTAGCCATCCTGATGGCCGCAACCGTGTGTTGCCCCCCTGAGGTTTACAATCTGTATAGCCGTGGATTTATACTGAGATTTAACTCCTAGTCCTGTTCTGAGCTAATTTCACATTAGTTCTTCTTTCCAGTGGACGAAAAATGAGAGGATATTTCTAAACTAATATAAAGCAATTTTAAGAAAGCATTTGATTTCATTTCATTAAACACAATCATCAGAAAAGCAAATGAAAAGTCAAAAAAAAAAGTTTTCTGATTACTTAAATAAGATGCAAACTCAATTATGGTGATTGAGTACCAAGCCACATATTCATGGGGTGCCCCCACATTGACTGTTCAATAAGGTGTATGGACCAAAGACTGCCAAAACTTACCAAAACTTGACGGGACAGGATCAGATTGTCCAGCAGTTCTTTCGGGATCCCCTTCGTATTTATTTTGAAATATTCTCTAATTTATGTGATCAGTGTCTGTTCTTTAGGACAAACCTGAACTCTCAGCTGTAAAATGTTTTCAAGAATGTTTGTCAATAAAATCAGCGTAATAAAAAAGTGAAATGCATCTTAAATCAGGGTCAACCTGTAAAGCAGCCAAAAGAGCACCTGACAAAGATTAGTCAGAAATGGAATTAACCAATTCCAATACTTTCTGGTTTCAGGTTGCACCCTATGGGTTCAAAATACAGGCAAATAGTGTGTATAGCAGTTTTGGACTAGTCTACTAATTAGTTTGCACTATGTACCTGTTCCTAACGATCTGCATATTTCAGCGTTACTTAAATCAATATTTTATGCATTTCCAATATTGACTTGCATGCCACATTTCATTATACTCTTCATAATACTACATGATCTGTAATGCATTAGTGTAACATTTTAATTTCAATTTTTTTATATGTTACTTTAAATGTTTTATTTAACTTCTGTGTTTAACCTTTTACTACAAACTTACTGATTATGTAACTTAAAATTATTTTAATTACTAAATAAAACTAAAATTCTTATATATAACACATAAGCTACCAAGGAATTCTATTCACTGATTGAGTCTTGGTCCTCCCAATGTTTCTAACATACAACATTTAAGGTGTTTTTCCTTTCCACTGTCACCAACGGCTTGCTCAGCTTGGGTTTGAGACAATGCAACACTTAATGTGCTGTAGAAATATATTTTACTAGATTTACAAGGATTACAAGCCTAAATTGTCGCATAAAAATCTTTGCAAATGTAAGAAGGTATAGACAATTTATTTAAATATTCAACAATATTTTATCTTAGTCTTGATTAAAAACAAAACATGAGCTTACAGTGAACTCCACTTTTGGGAATGTACTGCATGTTCTAATAAATATGTGTCTGATGTGTCACGAGATTGTGTGAATGTGCATCTGTGGTTTACTAAACAAGGCCTAGCTTTGCATTCCTCTGTGTTTGTTACGTTGTCACCCGGGTAACTTGGAGCATAAGAGCATAACTGTGCTAATCTAATTTAATCCTTTAATTATTTTTACCTTTTTTTTTTTTTTGGATACAAACAAAATGTTAAACCAATAAGCGGACAAACATATGTTAAGTGTAACAGCACGCAGACATACAGTTCTCAACACATACGTTTCTTTCTGGAGCATTTTCCAGTGTCACTAGTGAACTTCACGAGAGACCGTGGCCTAAAACATACCTTCCCCGTGATAAAACCGCAGTGACACGCGACTTATTATATTACGTTTTTATTTAGGAACAAACATTTAAACCAGTGCATTCTTCCATGCTAAGGGGTAAATTGTTAAGGCACCTGTAATATCCCGCACGTAAGCCAGCGTAGCTGTCAAAAGCATACGATTCCCCTTTTTCATTCTTCTAGAAATTACAAAGAGTTTGCTTTGTGACTTTTTCAAAATCAACACGAAGGTTTTTCTTCACCACACCTGGCCTGAGAGCAGCAAACAGCCCGCATTGTCTGTTTCGCTGTGCTTTTTTATAACATAGCATTTCTTATTCTTCAGTGTTACCGTCGTTAATTTCCCTTTCCATTCATCCACTAGTAAGACGCACAATGTGTCATAATTTACTTTAAAATTTTCCATTTCTTAAAAGATGCTACCTGACAGAATTTAGTGGCACATTCACATGGGTGAGGCGGTTATAAGTGTTAGGACTGGATCCGTCTCATAAAAAGCTCTATAACCATAATTAAGTATTTTAATAGTATGTGCTCAGGGGGTCACAGACACAGACGCACATGAAGAAACGCAGATGACGCGCACACAGTGACACACACACACACACACAGGAAAAGACACACGATGAAATGCACACACACAGACACATGGGGAAACGCACGCACGCAGAGACACACAGTGACAGACACAGGCAGAGACACAAACGGTGACATGGACACAGACACACAATTGCACACGATGACACAAGCACACGTACACAGATACAAATGGCGGTGCGCGCACACACACTTTAACGGATTATAATATTAAAAGCTGCAAATCTACTCAGGGTTTCTCAACTGGGCCCATCTTTACTCATCATTCACAGCCTAAGTAATGACCCAAGATATTACCAGCTTAACCCAATCCAGGAGTGTGCTCTCACTGAACGGTCACTGATTTACAGAACGTGTTAAATGACACGAGTCAAGAAAGTGCATTGAGAGACCTGTAAATTAGCAGCAACCTACACATTTAAACTATACATACCTTCAT
Source organism: Parotocinclus haroldoi (assembly GCA_034779995.1). Lineage (NCBI taxonomy): Eukaryota > Metazoa > Chordata > Actinopteri > Siluriformes > Loricariidae > Parotocinclus > Parotocinclus haroldoi. The sequence goes on along the minus strand of JAUZST010053750.1, from coordinate 924 downwards.
GCTAGCACAGGGCGAGGTACAGGTGATTTCAAATCATTCCCATTACACAACAATGCAGCTGAATCCTGGGTTCTGATTGGTCAGAGATAGTGAAGTTTGAATAACGTCATCACATTTGCCCTGCAAATCCTGCTGAAGCAGGTGGTTTCTGTATAGAAGATATAATGTCTCACCTAGGCATATCTCATATTTCATATAGGCACGTGGAGACTATTCATCCTGAATTGGTGCTTCATGCAGCTCTGGAGCTATCATTTTAGGCATAAGGTTAAATCAGCTCGGCAGACACCGAATTAAGCAGATGGATAATAATATATACTCACAGCAAAAATAAAATAAAATGCATGCTTCACTAGGTTAACCTTCAGTTGTCATGGTGACGTTTGTATGACCGTCAAAGGCTCAAAGTAAATGCAGTTGTGTAGATGATGAAGAAAGTCTAGACAGTCAGTCTCAGACAAGTATCACCCTGACTGTAATTTAGTCACAAATAAAAATTGTGTAATACCAACCCCATAAAGCAAAGTAACTTCAGAACAGATGCCCATCACCGTAATTGCGCTTTGTCCATAATGTCCGACACCATTATTCTTCTGTACAAGTTTCCGACTGGACTTGATGATTTGCATTCTCTTGCTTTTGTAATTCAATTTAATCGAAAGTAAGTGGCAAAATATTCATTGTGTTACATATGGTCTGAAGAAATCACAAACTGTGTGTGTGAAAAAGATTTCAGGTGGTTTTGTCTCCTCAGAAAGCTCTATCAAAATTCAGACAACGCAAACCCACAGTCTCTACTGTCCTACTAACTGCCCTAACTAATACAGCCATGATATGCAAGGGCAAGGGGACACACACACACACACACACACACACACACACACACACACACACACACACACACACACACACACACACACACAC
>JAUZST010053729.1:0-24331 GCA_034779995.1 Parotocinclus haroldoi | reverse complement strand
CTCTCTCTCTCTCTCTCTCTCTCTCTATATATATATATATATATATATATATATATATACACACACACACACACACATGGATCACAATACAATATTATGGGGATATTTTATTACGGGATATTTCATTTTTCACACCATAATGAAGCATAATGAAGAATATTGTTTCTATACATTTCATTTGCTTTGCTGATCTTGTTTAATGAAATACAATCATTTCTTTTAATGTTTCATATTCATTCTGAAATATCCCCTAATTTTACAGTATGAGCACAGTCTGTAAGGCAGCTTATATATAGTGAAATAACTGTACAATGATTCACCCCATAATGCTTACCAGGTACGTAAATGGCCACCTCCTTGTTCGCATCTGTGCTGTTCTCATTGCATATGTATACGCCTGTGTGTCTCCATGTCACGTTCTCCAGGTGAAGAACACTAGATGAGCGGGTAGGTTCCTCTGTACGATACTCTGATGCTTTATACTCTGGTCTATGGTGCCAGGTGACAGGTGACCAGCCAGAACAGATGATGGAAAAGGATGAGTTAGCGGGCAGAATGATCTCCTTCATATTAGGGTTCAGCTCCAGACAATGAGCAGCCGTACACAGCAGTAACATCAGGAGATGGGCTTTTCATAAAACAGTAACAATAACACTATCAGTCATGTAAATCATGTACCTTATACTATTTTAATACTATTTATAGAACTCTATAGAACACAGTGTTCAGGCATAAGAATCCTCTAACTGTCCTCTCTGTTTTCAGACAACCAATCGTGCCTGCATATAACACCAAGTCAGGCCAGAAGACATGGCTGGGAGTCATTGCCAATGCACTCCCAGAATGCAAATGTATGATATTCCAGTATATGTAAAAATTAAGTACATGGTAGAGGTTTTAATGAAGCTATTCAAAAAAGGTTCTGAATGATATTTAGAAATATTATATTCCGTCTGTGATTGCTCCAGTGACTGGATATCCATTCTGGTCTTATACACTATAACCCAAATCCAACAGTTTGTACTTTTTTACTATGAAAAAAGTATTGAGATTTTTAATGACAAAGCATGGATAAAGAAACACAAGTATAGTCAAACTAGTCCAATCAAACTCCTGTTATTTTAATCTTCTATCCTGCAATCTGAACCACTAACCCACTCCAACAGTATTTCCTCGTAACACTAAGGCTATGATTGCTACTATAGTTAAATTAAAACTAAATATTTTAAGAGACTGGTATCTTAGTGGTTAAGATACTGACTATGGATCAGAAGGTCCAGGGTTCAAATTCTGCTTCCAACAAGCTGCCACGGATGTATCCTTAATCAAGGCCCTTAATGCACAGTTGTTTGGTTGTAACAAATGTTATTTCTAAGGCAGTTGCAGATTTAAGTTGCTCTCTATAAGGGTGTTTACTTGAGGCCGAGATGTAGAACTGTACAGTTTACGAAATGTAATGTGATTTGTATAATGTTTCTGAGGGTTTAAATGCAACAAGTCTGTGTCACAAAAGCACAGTCCTACATACAGGTATAGTATAGTAAGATTTTACAATTAAATATGCTTTAACATATTATAAAAGTAAATATGTGCAAAAAACTGTGCAAGGGAGAAGAATATTACAAACCACAATGGGGATATTGCATGACATGCACATAAATATAAAACCCAGCTATGGAACAAATATCTGGATAATAGCTAAGTAGTGCACACTATTAGAGAAAAACTCTTGTAACTCACTTGTAACAGCATAATGAAATCTAAAATATAAAAAGTGTACTAAAAGTACTGTGATATGTAAAATTTCTTCAGCGTAGAACCATTTTCCAACACTGCATGCTGTAAGAACTGAAGTGAAGCAGGTTGGAATGGCTTGGGATAACACTAAGGGTCTTTTGTACATGTAAATGTAGAATATGTGAACATAAATAAAACCACATTTGTTTATTTAAACTATATTGGATCCCTTTAAGTGGTACTTCAAAATGTTTTTTTTCCAGTGATGACTGCTTTAGTGTTCAATGGTGATGTTTACATTTGCATAATACTGAGAAACCTTTTATGTGACATGGATAAAGACTGGAAGGCATTAAAGATGGGAAAGAATTTGCTGACTGAATCCATCAGTACCATGATTCATCTGGGTTACCTCATACACCATCTGGGTTTGGTTAGGATGCTATTGGCACACAAAATCTTAGGAGTGCGTCTTTATTTTTTATCTAGTTAGGGAAATCGAATAGTCCTGAACATGCATTTAAGAGACAAGAGCTAACAAATGAGCTGAGTATAATGATTGAACTACAATCAGATAAGGTGTTTGTCTTGCTATGGCTTCCCCAGTGTTTATTCTGTTACCTGATATGATGTGGGTCATTCGGAAGTGGTTGACAAAGAGTCCATCCATATTGACTTGGTGGTGGAGCCTTGTCTTTTTCTGCAAACAAAAATAAAACATTGAGATTCTGTAAGAAAAATTAACTGCAACATCTACAAAGCAAATCATTTTCATCGTCATCCTCCCACCTGAATAAAGGTGTTTAATATTAAAGACAGTCTCATATGATAACAACTTTTAACTTTCCATATTATAACCTAATATATATTATTTACTATAATAACACCAAACTGGTGTTCTGTGCTGGGTTATGCAGGTATGAAAGTACACTGAGAATCTAGGTGGATCAACCCGTCCAGTGCATGCTTCACTGCACTCACATGGGCCCATGCTTCCCACAGTTACTGTTCCATTGTTTTTCATCTCTCTGGCATGAACTGAAGCCAGTGTGTGCTGGCCAAGAATAAACCCAAGTGAGATCACCTCAAAAATATTCCAGAGCAACTAGAGGCAAAATGAAAAGGTTTGGAGAAGCATCATGGTTTACAGCTAGGGCACATTCTCACAGATTGCTCATGCATCAACACAGAGCACTCACTGGGATTAATCATGAAAAAGCTTGTGAATACCCATCATCACCTCTCTGAAGAAACAAACACTCAAAGTTTGTGGATGCGGAAGAACAGATTGACAACAGTGACCCCCATTCATGTTCAGACCTTTTAGAGGTCTCTGATGGGGGAGGTAAAAAAAGCCACCAGTGAAAAACAGGATCCATGTCAGGAAGTAAGCAGGGCATCAAAGAGAAGAGTTTGCATGTGTGGCATAAGGGTTTAACTGCAAGGTTGCTGATTTCCAAGCAGTTAAATAAGCCTTACGTATTACAAATATTCCTACATCACTATGCTGCCTTTTTACTATTGTTGTGTTTTGCAGTTCATGTTTTTATACAATCTTCTTGATTCCTACATATTATGGTTTTAATTGGCTTTTATATGGCTTTGTTCTTCATGCCACACATTCACTTACACTACACTATATAGTCAAATGTATGTAGATGCCCTAATCTAACTAGTGATCTCTGTGAATTCAGCCACACTTATTGCTAAGTGGTCTATAATATGAATCATACAGTCATGGACTCTCCATTGACAAACAATGGCAGTAGAATGGTTGCAATGAATACTTTAACGAGCATCAATATGACATGTTCATAGGTTTCCACATCCAAGCCAAGGCAGGTAATCACCTTTTTATTCTGCCCTCCTACAACTAAGTCAATAAAGAAAAAGTTTGAGGAAGAATTCCTGACTTGCACAGAGGTCTGATCTTAACTCCACCAGACACATTTGAAATTATTCATATGTCAAATGTGTGGTACTGCTTGAACTTACAGTCATGTTCCAAATTCCAAAAAAATAGTCCAAAAGAATGGAGGCTGTTACAGCAGCAAATGGGGATAATGGTATGTTCTGGTAAATTTCAGGCAATCACAATCTTTTGGGTGTATAGTGTATATATAGAAAAAAACAAGGGTTCAGATTAAAAATACATAGTATATTAAGTGCCCTTATCGGGACTTGGATTTATTGGATAATAATAAATAAATGTATTGTTTTCTTCAAACGCACACATGCAGACTCGGAGAAAAAAACTCAGCTTAGTCCCTAATCAAAACCCAAAGAACAGCTTTCTCTGCACACTCTAAATGTGAATACAAATGGTTGTTCTTAATCATGTCTACCCTGAATATGCAAACTTAGAAAAAAACAGATGCAGAGAAATAGAGCAAGAAAAGGGTGAGAGAATAATCAGAAAATAAGAGAGGTGGGTTTTGTGGGTGGAAAGAAATGGAGCAATAAGGGTGGGTGGTGGTTTGAACTGAAGAGGTCTGGAAACAGTTAAACCCAGATGACAGGCCAGAATGAGGGTGGGAAACGCAGTGAGGGCGGAAGAACAGCATGTAAAGCAGAGTGCAACAAATGAAGAAGGAATCAGCATCAATGAAAAATGGCCAAGTGTTACATCATGGAAATATCTTAAACTTGTAAAACATAGTATTGCTCTTTAGCCTGCTATTTTTTATCCCAGCTTGTATATGATGAATATATGAAATGTTCCACAGCTTCCTCAGAGTATAGTTTTGATACATAACAGTGATGCATGAAGTAATTTTCACTGTTTTTCAGAGAGTGATTAAAACATGTGAACATTGTTCAAACAGTTAATCTGTGTATAAAAAGATTTGGATTTAATCTTTGCTAACACTATTATTAAAAGTATAATTTTTTATTGATTCAGAGCCAGTAAACATGCATGTAAAACAACAAATATGGAAACATTAGTTATAGTTTTTTTTATACATTATAAAGTAAATAAGTGATACTTAAACATTTCCCACATTCCCCTTCCCATGTACAACACAGACCACCACCTACATATAATTCATTAATCATACATAATGCAATACACAGAAGGAAATTGTCTTGGTATCCCCAAAACACAGATTGCAAATGTCATGGTCCTCTAAAAGGTTTCTTCCTTATAGAAGACATGTAGAGAGCTTTTCCTTGCCACTGTCTCCCTATCATGTCCAGCGTGCCGGCTCAGAACGCACTCACACAACAGAACATGGAAGTTTCCAAGCATACACGAATGCCACTTCTGGAGTACTTATTCTTGATCAAGCTCACCTGTCTGGCCTATTGAAAGTTTGCCTCTGCTGGAATTTAAACCCCAAACTTCTGCCGGTCAGAAGCAAAGTTTTATCCGGAGTTCCTTGTGACCCATATTGAGCGTTTATTGGGTTGGATACACTTATTACTGATTTAGTGATATGTTTTTCTATGCCTAGTTTCCGATCGCCTGAACTCTGCCTGTCTATTGTTTATTGTTGCCTACCGAATTTGCTCTGTTTGCCTGGTCCATAGAATGACCACAATTATAATTAGTCTCTTTTTTATAATACAACCAGAAAATACAGGAAACTTATATGCAGTTTAAAAAAACTTGAATTAAATTCTGAATAGACAGCTTCTATGGTCTACTGTGCCAAGTATTTATTGTGACCTCCGCTGACACTTGAGCTCTAGCAGCATCTGGCAGCTTTATCGGGATTGTAAAAGTTGACCTTTTTACAGTGTGAAGTTTGATCAGAAATGGTCTTATGAGAAGGTCAGAACCCAATAAACCACGTTTTGCAAAAAGAGAACTGGGTGAAAAGATTTGCTAAAAAAAGAGTATTATGGTGTGATATATAAGAGAACATATATGTTATATATGGTAATTATATCACTGCTAAAACAACTAATCTAATGATGGCTTAAGATGTTTGTACAGTACTGTGCATAATGATCTGTATTCACTTTTATTGTTTTTTCAAATTCAACACAATGTATTTCTTTATTAATATAATGGCCCAAAACACACATCAAATCTTTACAACTATTTAAAGATCAAACAAACCAAGGACAGGTGAATATCATTGCTTTTCCTCCACAGTCACCTGACAGGAACCATCAACCTTTGATGGTTCTTTGAAATATTGAGAAAGCTTGTTAGAAAGCTCAAAAAAGCTCACATTGTCATAATAGCAAAAGGAAGAACGTACCAAATACTAAGAAGTTTTACATGATTCAACATTTCACTTAAATTGATGTTCTGATTATATGTTTCGTAATGAAACAAATATTGTATAACATTTAACAAAATGCATGAGAGAAGCATTATCTGTTAAATGACCTGTTATAGCAAGATGTAATACAGTGCGAAGAGAGAATTTGATCTTTCCAGTAGATTTTGGAATTTGACTGCGAGGTCAAGCACTGAGGTTGGACACTAAGCCCAGGCAGCATTCAAATTAATCTTAGGTATATTTATCTGAGTTATGGTTAGGGTCTATTAACCAAGTTGGCAAATAGACTTGATGGCGACCTTGCTGGGGAAACCTGTGCAAGTGCCATTTTTAGAGTCACTGAGGTGTTCAGTACAACCCATTCCAATGCCACTGTGTGTTTATTTACAGTCAATGCATATAATCTTAATATCATGAACTTGTTAGCAGCTAGTGTGTTTGAAATAAAGGTAATCACTAATTAGAAGGTGTTTCTCAAAATAATGATTAGTGGAAAGCCTGCGTTAATTGAGCAGTTAAAACACCCACATGCCTCAGGGGCCAATTCTTTACTTGTGGATCTGTAGTCGATTTACAAAAATGCTTGCAGACCCTCGTTGGGGGTAAAACAGCGGGAGAACGAAGGGGGATTGGTGGTATAATTGTTGTAGGGAGGTTATACAGGCCATGTTCCCAGAATAAGAAGGAGTTCCTTTCCCATGATCTCTGATACACAAGGGACGCATGCATGCCTCTGGGTCATACTTATAGCAAACATGGCTTCGGAGAAGGCACTTGGCCCTGTCAGGAAACTGTAAATCATCATAATATCCATCACCAGTGATCTTCATTAATAACATTCTTAAATCAAAACGAATGCAAGGAATGGATATTTCACTTAGGTTCTTGTCAGTGGCCCAATACTGAAAGGAATTAGAAAAGTACATGATGAAAATTAAATATAAAAGCTGTGTATGCATACTTCTGAATATCAACATTAATAGTCTCTGTGGCACAGCAGACCTGTCACAGTCTCCATGTGATGCCTTGGTGGGCTAGCTGAAGAGAAGGAGAAAAAAATGTTTGGATAAAGAGAGATGAATAAGGTGGTACGTTCAGTGCCAAGTGTTGAAGGCAGAGGCAGTGAAAGGCACTCTGAATAGAATCCATTCAGAGACGAAAAAGCACCGAAAGCAAGAAAAAGCAACAGAAAGCATGATCGACACAAAAAGAGACAACAAAAAGAATGAATGCGACAAAAAAGTAAACCAAGCAGAGCAGGATGGTGGCGTACACTCAAACCGTGCAGGTTAATAGCAGAATTTGACGTCAATGTCAGGAGGGGGTCTTTAGCATTTGTACAGACTTAACTCTATTCACAACTACGTTTTAGTGAAAAGAGTCACCATAGTTAACTGGCTAACCTGGATTAGAAATTCTAGGCACAAACAAAACAAGTGTGGAATTGATGTGACTGCTGGGGTAAAAGGCATATTCATTACTGATCAACTAATAGATTATTTATAAATGGAGATCACTGATTTTGATTTCATCTATTATCTGTACAGTGCTAGGCTAATGTCCACTATTAGTTTTTTTTTAAAAATAATAGCCATATATAATTATTTCACAGCATCTTTATTAACATACCAACAGAAAATACAAGAAATATGTACACAAACTTTATAAAATAAAAAAAAACACAATTTTCAGGCAAAATGGCTTCTGCAGGCATGTCATTGTTTAGTAACCCCAGCAATAATTATTTTATATAACAATAATTATTTTAGACATCCCTGAAAAAGTGGTTTATTTGTTTATTGCAAAAACGCAATTAACCAAGTCTTAATAAAGCTATTTTGGACTGTAAGAAGGGTCCTGATAATAAATTTGGAGTCCTGATGAAGCTGCTACATGCAGCTATTGTTCAAGTGTAAGGGACAGTCACAATAAATACTGACCACTGTACCCTATAGAAACACCCTTTTTTCTTTAATTCGCTTATTTTCAGTTTTTAATACTGCGTAAACATTTCTTGTATTTTCCTGGTTGTATTTTAATACATACTGTAGACTGATAAATTGTCATATATGGATGGTCATTATTACATTGCAAAAACAACACAACTAATGTTGGTATGGTAGCCTAAGAATTTGTCCACAGTACTGCACCTTTGTCCAAAGTATGTGGGCACCCAAGAATGATTTCCCAAAACATACTAGTACAAAGGATCCACTTGGTTTTGGTATATGACTGTAAGTTAGAAAATGATTGTTGAACGATAGGACCTGACTTATTTGGCATTTCCAATTCATGTGAAAGGGACCTAATGGAATTAAAATCAAGGCTTTATGCAAGCCAGCCCAGTTTTCTGTCAAATAATTTATTTACGGACGTTATTTATGAAGGTGGTAACCTGTCCTTTTGAACTATTCTGCCTGTTTGACTGTCAAGATTGCATGGCTGTATATCACGTTTAGCAGTACAGGTAGATGAAATAACAGAGATAATTAATTGCAAGGGGTGTTCAAACATATAGAATATGGGTATTTGTTGTGAAGACCAAAGTAGTATATTACTGAAAAATTGTAAAAAAATTCACAACAGTTATGCCATTCTTCAGTTCAGTGAAGTGAACAGTGGTGAAAATGCATCTACAAAACTGTATATAATCATCCCAGATAATTTTTTGTTCAGTGAGGGCTCATCTTTAGAATGGATTTTAGTCTGCCAAACAATGTTCATAAATAGAGAAACCAACAATAATAAGGTATATTGAACAAAACCATAAAGAGGTGTGTGTTTATGTGTATGCTGTTGGCCATATGTGTTTATTTGAGGACACTGGTCCTCATAAGGAAAAGTGCTTTTTCATTTATTTGAAAACAAAAAAAAGATAAATGATTTGCCTTTGGGATATTGAGGTTAGGTGTAGGCAAAATGTTTTTTTAGCTTCAGTAGTCCATGAATATAGCTGGCGGAACAAGTGTGTTTGTGTGCGTGTTTGTGTGGTTATGGGAATTTCTTGCCCATATGACCCTTCCCACCATTATGGTCCCTCACCAACACGCTTAAACGTGACATAGCGACTGCATCCCATCACTCCCACATGAGAACACAGTGCCTAAGGATGTGCTGTATATGTATACCGTGAGCTCATGTTCATTTGTGCGCACGACCTTTTACACTATGCTGCTGCTGCTGATTTCCAGAGGGATTATCTTCATATACTACAGTTTGTTTTATTTCAACATCTGGCAGTGATGTTCTGCTCTGATTCTGCTTTGGGAAAAAAGTGTGTGTGGGAGGGCCATTTTAGCATGTGGGGAAAAGAAAACTGTCAGCTTTGAAAGGAAACAGACCAAAAAAAGAAAATTTTCATTTATGCACATCTGGGGGTCCTGAAACTTCCTGTGAGTTGGGAAATGTGTTTATTGTATGAGAAATGGATGCCACCACAACCTTTCCACCCACGTACACTCCCACATGTACTCTAGGACACTCAGACAGGCATTCACACACATTCTGTTTAAATAAAGAGCCTGATGATGCACCTGAAAATCCCCGTCTGTCCCGCTGTTCTCTGAAATACCACAACTTCTAATCCAGGCAGGGTTTTAAACAATAAAGGCATTTCCACAAACGGATGGTTTGTGGTCCCTTAATCACTTTTTGGAACTTGAGTTGACCCAAACGGTGACTGTTTATTTTGATGACTAGTCAGTGTGTAGCTCCTGAAAGGCACATGCACTTTTGACAAAAAGTGGTGTGACAGAAAGTCATATGCAAAGTGCTACTTGAAAGGAACTTATTGAGGAGCAATTTTATTAATGCATTCGAACTGCTGAATTAAGAGAACCCATAGGAAACCATAAATTATAAATCAGTTGAATTGTTGCGATCAAGAAACATCCCTTGCCTTTAATACTGACTCACCCAGAGAATTAGTTTTCTCTTTGATGATTGATATTAACTGTAAGTTAGAAGATGGCATCTCTGTAGGATCCTAGGAATATGATGATTAAAAGCAGATAAAAGAATAGTGTAATTTAAAGGTTATAAAACAATAGCTGAAATACAGCCGAGAATAAACTCATGGCGACATGGAGAGAATATGCTTACCCCTACCCAAAGACTGACCGGAGGCAGAAATTAAGCCCACGGCAACACTATATGTGGCAACACTTTATGTCACCAAGACGCTAATTTACAAAAAATAACTGGCTGATCAGTAATATTTAAAAGGCTATACAGTATGTTTATCACAATGTAGGAATATAATCTTTATTTAAATATGATATTGTGAAATGGAATATGGGTTGGCTTGGGTTCCACACATGCAAAATGCTGGCCAACTGCCACTGGGTTTGAGTATTGCCAACTACAAGTAGAAAGAACAATATTTCAGCTATTGTTTTGTAGCCTTGGAATTACACTTTTCTTTTATCTGTTTTCACTCACCTAGGGATTAAGCCCAGGACCTTCTCTCTGTGAGGGGACAGTGTTAGACACTGAGCCTCCATGCTCATACCCTACTTGTCATATTTACAACCTAAAATTATTAAAAGTTGGGAGAGAGTTTTAAAAATTGTGTTTAATAGATTTACTTTGACTTTTATTTAATTGAAGACCAAACAATTTCATTAATTCATTTAATTTCATTGGTCTTCTCAACAATATTACCCAAAAAGGTGGGACAGAAAAAAGCATTTAGAACTTTGTAATGCTGCTACTAATTTTTACCACACTTAAGACATGTTATAAACTGAAATTCCCCCAGATGCCTTAAATCATTTAATGATATTATGCACAGTAGGCCGAGAAATATGTAAATACCTTTTTCTTTGAGGAACATTGTTTTTAAAAATTGCAGCACTTTTTTCACTCATTTCTGAGGAGATCCTGTGCCCATCTTTGCTCCTCAAAGTGTCTTTTGTGGTTAATGCTTTTGAACCTGATCATCGTGTTTTGAACCTAATCGAGTGTTGAAATCACCCGTTTGAAATCACATCATTATTTACTCTTTCACCTCATTATTAGCCCACATTTGTCATTGTGATGACTTTTTTTGGAATGTGTTACAGGCCTGAAATGTGGAAGTGGATATATATTTAGGAAATAAATTTGACCGTACAAAACAGGAAATATGTTGGGTTCATGCATCCTGCATTGGAATAAAAGTGAAAGTAAATGTAAGACACACTGTCTTTTGAGTCAAAGTGAATTTATAGATTTTCAGTAGTTACATTAAGATTTCATGTTCATGAAGACCGTTAATTAACAAACACTGTTGTCTTAAGTATGATTCTGCATTCTGTAGGTTTCTTACAGGAACAGGAGTGCCAGAACACAATGTTTTGCAATATCAGAGGGTTTAACTTCCAACTTCTGGATTCCATCCCCAAGCACTGGGTAATTGGACCATCAATAAATAGAGATGAGCAGTAAAAAATAAGTACAGTAAGGATGAACTTTGCATCAGTTTTTCATCAGTAAAATTTCAGATATAGCAGTGGTTATTCCTTTTTATGCAACTACATTTTACAAAATACATTTTGCATAAAGTGCAAATATGTTGAGCCTTGCTTTGCACATTTGTTTTGTCAAGCTATGTAAGCAATCTTTGGACTGATGACTTTCAAGATTGTACAAAACCAGGATCATCTAGAATTTTGCCCATATGCCTCATATTAATGTTCAGTGTATAAAGTGCATGATACAGCCACACTGTATGCATAATGAAACAATATTGGGGTTTAGTAGTTCATCATGTTGTATTTGAAATTAGCTTACCTTTTTAAAGCCTTGTGAAAATAGTTTGTTCTGACCCAACTTTAGCCCTTTATAGCAAATTACAGTTTCATTACATTTAATTATTGAGATTAAGATTAAAACAGCAAAATGCAATCGTTTAAAACAACGCCAGTGCGATTAAGTCATTGGTGAGATAACAGTAATATAATTAAAAACACAGAGTATATCTGATAAAACACAAAACAATCTAAAAATGTTAACTTTTCTAATCTTGTCTGATATTTGGGTCCAGACAGACCTGCCAAAAATCTTTCAACACAATTAACGTCCTGCCTTCTCTTACCATTTATAAAAGAAAAGGAAAAATAACAGGGCATATATAAATGTCCATTGCCTGCTAAATATTGGCCTTGGTTGTGGGAATACTGATCTACTTTGTTTTTGTTGAAACAAACCTTTTTCTTTTTTCACTCTTCTTTTCCCCTGAGACAAACCTCCTACTTTCCAGAGACCCCACTCCTTCTCCCATCAACCCTAAATCCTTTTGATTTCTACACCAACCCAAAAAAGTTCCTGCATGGTTATCACACCATCAGAAGCTCTTAGAACAGATATAGAACTGATGCTGTTTTAGATATTCTATATTAGTTGATTAGGTGATTACTTATCTCCTTGTTTGCTTCTCAGTGTGTTGCTTTACTGTTTCTTTTATTGTTAGACCAGAAGGAATCTAACAATCACACATTTGAGAACAAATAATTTAACCAAATTCAAATATATTGTGTTAAATGTTTTGCAATTCACAAACACTCACAATAATTGTAAAGCTCATAACATGGTTTAGCTCCTACAATCAAATAGCCCAGCTGTTTTCTTTTTCTCTTTAGCTTAACAAAATATTTGCAAAAGCTGAACATGTGCTTAGGGGACATTTTATCTTGGATCACTTTCCATTAGAAAAACCATTAAAAACAGGCTGGACAACAGTGAAAACCAGAAGTCTCCAGAAGTACCAGAAGTAAATACAGACAAAAATGTTGATGTAGCTCAAATATGACCTCTTGAAACCCAGTCAGCAGAATAAGGAGCCATGTGTGATATGGCCTTATTTTCCTGCATGTGGCACAACCACATCGCTGAATCCCTGTTTTATTTATCTTTATTTACAGAATGGTTTGCCAAATAGTGCACGTAGTATCATCAGGGCACAACTAAATAACTTCTACACTTATTTCCACTGACAAGGTGTCAGTCCTGATTTAGCGTTTTTACCTAATCTTGTACTCCTGAGTAGTACTTAATTTGGGAATATTTGGTATTTTTATCTACCATCACTGTGGTTTCTGCCATCTGACTGACGCAACATTCATGACATTGTTCTAAAATTGCACATAAATGATTTACTGATTAATGATAACATTTCTTAAGGCAATTTGTTCAAATGTGTAACATCTGTAGCATTCCATTTGGATTTAATCAGCCATGATTACGAATATGAATGGAATTAAAAGGCAGTGCAAATGTTATGACAAACTTGCTCTGACGTTTCAGATTTTATAGTTAGATTTTCTGGCTGTAGACAATGACCGGAAGTAAAATGACCTGTCAATGTTGTGATAACGACTAGGAAAAGGGCTGCTTATTGGGGTGAATTATTAGACAATTTTAGTGACTTATTACATTATAAAATATTACAATGGGTTCAGAAAAATTTGACAATAAGAATCCATAACAGGAGTGCCAGAATACAATGTTTTGTGGTGGTTCAACAAACAGTGTGACCATGGGTGAGTAAAACTGGAATTATTCCGTTAAAATGACATATTCAAAGTCAGTCAGAAGCCTAAATTATGTTATAATTGTTGTTTGATTGTGTAGTATTAGTAACTCTAACTTTATTAGAGTAAATCAAAATGCATTTATGAGCCAAAACCATAAATCATTCTTAAACTGGTAATAGCTATTATGTTGAGTCAGGGCTAAATTACTGTACACAATGAAGGAGTATTTTTAGTTATCATTTCATACTTGCTTGCTTCAACCTGTTTCCTAAGCAGACATTAAACCACAGGTTTCAGGTATGCAATAATTGCATCATAAGCTTTCCTGGATATTGCATTAACCTTAATGGGAAATGCATGTCTATTATTAAGGATAACAAAATGTTATTTGAGCAGTTACACACTAAATAAAAGGTGAAACACTTCCGTTTGTCTGTAAATGCTGTCTATGATGTGTACAGTATGTGGAAGCTGAATGAGTTGACTTTGGTAGCATGGTAACATATTCATAACTCATAGCATAATATTCATGACTTGTAATTTCATCCACCATAATTAATATGTTTACTCAGTTAATTTGTGAAAAAAACACATAGGTTTGGCTTACCAGTGAACATGCATAGCATGGCTTTATTTAGCTATTTTTAGAGTAATGACAAAGGCTAGACTCTACGAGAATAATAAGACTTCTTACATGCATCGACTGGGAACAGCAAAAACCATGGTGGCCTCTACTCTTGTCATGACTGACACAGCATGAATAAGTGTTCTGAGAAATGACAACACAGAAAATGAGTGTACATTTACAGAACACACCACCGGTTTCATATGGAACCTGTTTTTTTAAAACAACTAAAGATATCTTTATCGTATCTGGTATCATATCTGTAGCTTTACAAGGATTGTTTAGAATAATTTGTTGACTTGCTTTCAGGAGCGTTTTGTATTAAAAGCAAAGAACAGTTTGAGTTCAGTGAAGTCTCTCTATTTAATTATGCACAGCACCGATTTTAATCCACAGGTTTAAAGACGCTCAGTCTTGTCTCAGGATGACTGCACTCAGCTGTCGAGGAGGATAGCAGTGCCAGAGATATGTCACCCGAGAATTTAGGCATGTTCCTTTGGTGAATAATGCAGCGGATGTAGAGGCCCAGGGATTGAGCTGCTCCCTTAAACATCTAACACATCTGGTCCACATGATACCAGCGCCCAAGAAACAGCTTTGAAACTTGTAAAAGGGATGTGTTTAAACACTCTGTGCCTTTTATTGTGTCTTGTGTCTTTTTCTATTTGAAGCTTGTCAGCGAATTTAGCTTGAGATCATCAGCTTGCTTTAAAATAAGTGCTTCTAGTCATCTGTTGAAACATTTTACATGCACAAACATGTAAGTCAAGTCAGTTTCAGCTCTTCACACTCACTAACAACCCCTCTTCTATAAACAACACCCTCCAAATCCTGTGTCCTGCCAGCACCCTGATAGTCCCGTGAGAACCACAGCATGCCCTCAGACATCAAAAAACAGAGAGACAGGAGTGGGGGGTGGGGTGGGGAGGGCCTTGAGAGAAACAGCTGAACACAATTATTGTTTTGGCATTAAGTTCCACCTTTTCCACTTCCAAAACACAGCAGAGAAAATTGGAGGCAGGAAGAGAAAAGGAAAAAAATTTAAAGACATGGAAGTTGGGGTTTGCTTAAGATTTTTAGCCATGACGTACAGTGTTTCAGTGGATATTTAAACCAGGCTGGGCCAGAACTGGTTTAAACGCAAAATGAAATCATGAATTCAGTGTAAGCGTAACACAAGTTATGGGTGTGTGCTATAAATAGACTATGAACTCAAAATTTCCATTGCATACTCGCCTGATAAGGGACTGCCACTTGAAAAAGGGCTGAGACTGGTCATAAACACTGTATCTGCACTCAATTTTCAAAACTCTCCCTATATCAACCACACTTTAATGTACCTCTACCAATAATGATATTATCTCTACACAATTAGGCTAGAACTTCCTGTACAGATGATTGTGAAAGTAACAAACCATGTTCATACTTGCCAGCGCTGTGATTTTATTACTTATTGCTTTGTGTTACTTTTTTTTTATAATCAAAGGCATGTCACTCTAATGCCTGTGCAGTCTTGCATACCTTGGCACCAGACTTTTGCAGAGCCACAAATGGGATTGATACATATTTACTACGGATTATCTGGATATCATCTTCCAATTTCTGAAGAACATATGCAATTTTATTACTTTATTTGTTATGTCCCATCGGCCACAAATACAGTGTGTGCACATGCTGTCTTTTTAGTTATCTGTCGCTAAAGAACGGTATGATAATATTTTCTTTTGGTCCTCAAACTTAGCTCTTAACAGACCAGCACAGCCACTTCTTTTAATTTCTTTATTTAATTTGGAATTAAATCAGAACAAAGCACAACTTCGTAGTGTTGAGAAAGGGGATTCACATTTTTCCGATAATGAAATATAGCATAAATTAATATGACAACTGGGTCTGTGGTTACTGAAACAATAGTATGTCATCGTCTTCAGTCCTCTGGTAGTTCCAGGGGAAAGACTGTGGTTGAAATGGTATATTCCCCTGTAATATATAATTATTGTGCCCAGTATGCAATAGTTATCTTTTGGTATATTACATAGTCATATGGCTACCAGGTTTCAATGCCCTATGGAATCAGTAGTCATTTGACTCAAAAAACATCAGGTTTTTACAAACAATTGACATTTGATTTGAACAACTTATTTGATTTAGTCCATAAGTTAAGTAAATTAGGAGCACGTTACACTCAAGTAAGATTAGTTTTTAAGTAAAAACAAACTTTTGGTAAATATTTCAAATTATCATATTAAATAATAATCTGAAATTAAATTAATCTGGCAAACATTTTTTGTCTCTCTTTACAGGGTGAGTCAAAAGCCACAGGACACTCTTTTATTTAGGGGAAAATTACATATCTCAATACCCCAGCAAGTAATGGGTGAGGGGGCCTTTTAGGGGGCTCTTTTAGGCTATGTCCGGAACAGGGCCACCATCTTGAAAGTTGCCATATTGGATCAAGAGAAAGCTTTTCCAATGGGAAGGTGGTCAGGGGAATACAGCTGTCATATCATAGCAGACTTCAACAACTGACATCAATCTCACACTGCACTGTTGCATCCCTCATAGGCAAATCTTGAGAAACCGTGACTGTGGACAACAAGTTGAAGTGGTCGCCCATAGACCACTATTAATTAAAAAAACACAACAATGGTTTTGGCAGCCTTTGTGAAAAGCCCACGATGCAGCATGGGGCATGTCCTGTGACTTTTGACTCACCCTGTATAATTGCTTCAATTATTCAAGGAGACTTGTCATTTGTATTACATGTGGTATATGAGGTGGGACGAAATTGAGTACTCAAGATCCTGGTTTACATCCAAGAAGAAGCAGTGTATATAGACAAAATAACAGTATATAAAATATAGAAGAATAATGGTAATAAGGTGAAGGATAAATGGGCTAAATAAATATAATATAATATAATATAATATAATATAATATAATATAATATAATATAAAAGATATATATATATATATAGAACTAGACAATATTTGTGATCCAATCACCATAGAAATGTTCCTCATGACGTAGCAGTGTGATAACAAGGAGATTTGCAGAAATGAAAGAAAGCACATGGTGGTGTGCTAGGGGCACTGCTCTTAATATGGAACACATGTTTTCATCTACCTGGCATGCAGCACAGCTGGGGGGTGAGGGGTAGGAAACAGCTGATGATGTAGGAGTTAGCACAACTCCCTTCAGATTAAAACGATACAACTTTAGCATGACTTATTCTCCAGGAATTTTCTTACTTACGTAAGAAACCATAAGAGAGATTATTCCCTAAAACATTGTATTGGCAGGTTTCAGAATTACAATGCAGATGAGTAGTTCTGGAAAGTTTGTGCACATTCTTATGGTATTCACGAAACATATTTTTAAGCTCAGAGTTCATAAGTAAAAGCATGTATCTACAACCCCAATTTCAATTAAGTTGGTATGTTGTGTAAAACATAAATAAAAACATAATTAGCTATTAGTGCCTTCACAGATGTGCAAGTTACTCATGCCATGGGCGCAAACACACCATACCATCAGAGATGCTTACTTTTGACTTTTGAACTTTGTGCTGGTAACAATCCGTACAGTCCCCAAATGACATGAATTGAAATGTGGACTCGTCAGACCACAGAACACTTTTCCACTTTCCACTTTGCATCAGTCCATCTCAGATGAGATGATTAACTTGCACTTGTAGATGGAGCGATGAACTGTGCTAACATCGGTTTTGAAAGCAGTGCCGCCTGAGGGATCAAAGGTCATTCAATGTTGATTTTCGGACTTGCTGCTTACTTGCAGAGATTTACAGTCTCTAAATCTCTTGATGATATTATGGACTGTAGGTGATTAAATCTTTAAAGTCTTTGCAACTGCATGATGAGAAACGTTCTTCAACTGCTGGAATTTTTGCTAATGCAGTTGTTCACAAAGTGGTGAACCTCACCCCATCCTTACTTGTAAACGACTGAGCTGTTCGGGGATACTCAGTATATACCCAATTATGACACACACCTGTGGAATGGTTTTTGAGCATTCCTCAAATTTCCCAGTCTTTTGGTGCCCCTGTCCCAACTCTTTTGGAACGTGTTGCAGGCATCAAATTCCAAATGACTGAATATTTGCAGAAGAACAAGTTTATCTGTTTGAAAATTAAATATCTTGTCTTTGTAGTGCATTCAACTAAATATGGGTTGAAAATGATTTGCAAATCATCGTATTCTGTTTTTCATGTTTTACACAATGTCCCAACTTCATTGGAATCGGGGTTTCAGTTATACTGTGTTGTCTATGACTTTTACCATATATAGATGATCATAATTGTAATCTTCCTCATGGCTCCTAATGTGCCAGCTAGCTAGCTATAGCTAAGTCATGAGCCTCATTTGCCTCATTATCTGGCATATGCTTAGCCTGAATGGCTTTGCTTTAGCAATAAACCTCAGTATGAATTGACGTATTGAAGTATATTGAAGTATTGTATAATTATATTGTATAGAATATCAAAAGACTATTTACCAACTATTTATTTACACGGCATCATAAAATTCAAATGAGGTTTTGGTCAGTATTTTTAATTTGAACTGAAAACTGAAAAATATATATATAAAAATATATATTGTAGATCCACTATATCCAGTGATGGTACAATACTGCTGGTAACCAAAAAAAGAGCCAACAATTTAAAGTCATGCATAATACAGTTAATACAGAGAAATTACAGCAAGACATAGAAGCAAGTCAGAAAAGAATCAAGCACAATATAGACTAGTCTATATTGTGGTTTGAGTGCTAGTGTGCTGGTTCATTAGACACACTATATGACTATATGTGTTTATATTGGTCAAAATTGATTTCTGCTTTTTAGTGCTGATTTAGCAGGTGACCGTGAGTGGTTATTTTGGTAGACCAACATGTAATATAACATATGTCCAAAAATTGTCCTCTTCCGTGCTGATTTAGTGTAAAGGAATATTCCTATAATAGTGTTCTCAGAACTATTATTTCCTCCTCACATAAAAAGCACGAAACCACAACTTACGGTAAGTCTGTGCAACAGGTTTAAAACATGGTCAAGTATATCTAGGAGCGCTAACGTAAGAGTTAAGCAAGAACGGAACAATGCATTTTCGTGGTAATGCATCCTGGAGCCTGGCACTGCCAAGCTCCAATACTGGAAGGTAAGAGTAATGGTTATTTTGACTTACAGATTGTGCAGAGATGATAGAAAGCTTATGCTAGATATGTTCAAAAGTGATCATTTTCCAAACAGGAATATAGAATGGATAATAGCATGGAAAAGTTTTGAGTCTACATATATGTTTGTTTCACTTTTATTAGAGTAAATCAGCAGCAGAATATTTTAGGTTTGTTGTGTAACACAATATGCACACACGATCAAATTCCCCCCACCCCCCAAAAGAAAAAAAAACAAAACAATAAAAGATGTTTTTACATGAAGTACAATCACTTGTCTGCCCTGTAAACCCATGCTGAGAATAACGGAACAGCGTTTGGTTCAGCTAAAGAGAGAAGCAGCTAAAACAAGTCATTAACACCAAAATGGTGCCCCACACAAACAATGCAAACTGGGCTGAGAACGTAACCTCTTGCCAAATACACACATAGTGACAGAAGAAACACTAAATTTCTCAGGGACTGCTGTGAAAAGAGAAACATGTAAAGATGCTGTAAATGCACCTCACAGTATTTACTCTCCCTGGCTTACAATACAACGCCACATATTTAACATGCACAAACAAATACCTGCATCACAAATGTTCCCAGCTGTCAGTGGAAACGCTTTCCTAGTTGCTACAACAATACAACCTTTTTTAGTATGTGCAAAAGCATCCTGGAGGTGTACTTTATTTCTATTTAAATCACATATGCATATAGAATAAACCATCAGTGCATTTACACATATTAAGGTCTTTTAAGTTTTGACACATTTTTATGTTTAATGCATTTACAGTTTTCATCAATTCACCAGCTTTATTATATACATTGTAAAAAAACTGCAACATCAAGGTGCTTTTATTTAGATAGTATTTTAAGAGAAGAGTAGGTAGAGTATTGTGTGTAGAGAATGTCATAAATATTTTATATTTGTGCTGGCAGTCATTGGCTTAGCCCTAGAAAAGCATAACAGCACCGATAATGATAAGCATCATCATCATAATCATAATAATCATGATTATTATTATACAATTGTTGTTGTTGTAATAGTAGCAGTAGTAGATATCATAAAATAATAACTAACTGCAATAATAAAAGTTTAATTCGTAACAATAATAATGATAACAAATAATAATAATACATTTTTATCATTATTATTGTTACCATTATTGTTATTGTTATTATTAATAATAATTATTGTTATAATTATCAATAATAATAATAGAAACAATAATAATTAGGACAATAATAATAAAAAAGAAGAAGAAGACGATTCTTCTTATTATTATTATTATTGTTGTTGTTTATTTGCTGTTTTTGTAATAGTAGTAATAGTACTAGTAGTAGTAAAATAATAACTGTTTAATTTCTAACAATAACAAACAACAACAAATATAATAATAATAATAATAATAATAATAATAATAATAATAATAATAATAATAAACTGTTTAGTATTATACAGTAATATTCCTATTTACTTGTTAGTTGTTTTAATAAGAAAACAAGTTTATATACCTATCCATTAATAATGACATATATAAGATTATACATAAATATATAATTGTATTTACTAATGACTTTCAACCACACAATATAGATGTGGCTTAACAGAATGTGTAAACAGAGTCTGAAGTCAGGATAAATACAGAGGCATCCAGATCTGCAGGCATCCAGGCACATTTAAAGGTGGCTTAGAGTGTCTGTTCAGTGTGTGTGTGTGTGTGTGTGCTCAGAATGAGCAATCAGAAAGCTCTGGTTAATGCCAAGCATAAGTCTCTTCTTATCCTGACACATCAAAAAAGAAAAAAAATCTGATCCCCCAGCTAACAAACATCCATAAACATCCGTATGCGTCTCAAGTTTCCGCTGACCCACAAAGAATATAGTTCAAAGATTGACTATTGAAAGTGTCTAATGCTGAAATGTTTAAGAATAGTAAAACAATGCATAGCATAGATATAAAGAAGCTTTCCCATAGACTTAGTGAGCTTACCTTCAGCTGATTAGTGTCACAGTCCTGGAATTCTGTCAGATTCTGGTCATACCTCTGAATTAGTTTTCCTCTTGTCACTGCTATTCGTACTCTTTTAGTCTCTCTGGTTCCTTGATGTGCTCTACCTCCAAGCTGTTGGAGTTATGTGAGAAACGGTCTCCAGTGATGTGGGGCTATGCTTCTTGGAGGCTGGGTTACACACTGCTGAAGGAGGGAGCTGGTCTACCCCTCAATCTCCTACAGTCTGAGAGGAGGGGAGGACCAGACAGCTGTTTATCTAGTAACAAGACCACTTAAGTTGTGATAATAAAGGGAACTTATACTGTTTACCTTCTCCATTTCTCACTATAAAGTACATTAATAAGGAGATATTAGAAAAGAGAATAAAAAAAGTAAACAGTAATGTGTGTGTTGGTTGGCTTTATAGATGTTTATATCTAGATATGAAATGTCCTTAACTTCTTCTAGTCAGTCAGTTTGGATATTTAGGACATTCACAAATAGAACAAAAAGCAGACGCACATCTATTGAACCAAACGTGGGTTTACCAGAAACTGCATTCCCTTTTTGAGTCAAGGAATTGGAAAAAATCCTCCTTGGATAATGGGAGATCTTTACAGACATAAAAGGAAAGACTGAAAAGAAAAGCAGCTGGCCTTGTACACGTCCCAAATTCTCAGCTCACTGATTCTGGAAGAAAAAGTGGACGATAGAAGAAAAGAGGGTTAGGAATATGTACAGACCTTTATTTTCACTATTGGCTCCTCTCCTGCTTGCGCACTCTTTTTCTTTCACAGGAAGTCAGTGGAGCAGCTTGAAAATTCATAGCAGCATCTAGAAGCTGAGTAAGGACTTTTCTCTTTATTGGAAAGACAAAAACAGAGAGAGAGAGAGACAGAGAGAGAGAGAGAGAGAGAGAGAGAGAGAGAGAGAGAGAGAGAGAGAGAGAGAGAGAGAGAGAGAGAGAGAAAGAAAGAGAGTGCAAGAAAGAAAGCTTGCATACTTTGTGTGAGTGGAAGGCGAGGGGAGCAGAGAGTAATTAGAGAGGAACAGGGAAGTCAACACTCCTTGTTTTAACCATTTCAGATATCTATATGCCTATCAATGTATTGTGTAAAAAGTATCAGCTCTACAGAGTAAATAGTAGTGCTTTATTGTGTGTATCTTTGGTGATTGCAGATATATCACTTTATTGGGTACACCTCCTTATTTCTATACGCAGTGTCCATTTAATCAGTTCCATTTACCATATTGATGCATTATGTAGTTTACGATTACATCTGTTTTCCTGCACACTTTGTTGTTGATGCATGCTGTACTGGTATGAGTGGATCAGACACGGCAGTGCTACTGGAGTTTTGAAACACTTGAGTCCTGTGGTGCTGGTTACACCCATGCAAAGACCCACCCTCCACCGTTTTCTCCCATCCTCTCATCTGCCAACTAAAACTGTAACTACAGTGGTGATAAACCAATACTGAAAATGCTTGTTTGAATTTTTGAGGAGAAGGATTCATAATGATAATGACATACCTTAAAGCTATGCTATTACATTTACATTTAAGGCATTTAGCAGACACTCTTATCCAGAGTGATTTACAATTATTGCAGATTTACAATCCAAGCAATTGTGGGTTAAGGGTCTTGCTCAAGGACCCAACTGTGGGAACTGGGATTTGAACCCAGAGTCCAGTGCCTTAACCACTAGGCTATCACAGTTCTTAAAGAACAAATAATATCAAGGAGTTTTGACTGTCATCAACTTTATCTATGTAGGTTCTCAGTCACCTAAATGTTTAAGCTTAAGGCAACTAGACTTCTGTTTAGTTCTTAAAGATGTTTCACCTTTAACCTAAAAGGCTTCTTCAGTTTCCCAAATCAGAAAAACTTGAGTGCAAATTAGGGCTGGTAAATCTTAAATAATTATGTTATTTCAAACATGTGAATTGGTGAAACACAGAATCCACAGTGAGGCAGATGATCTTCAGTTTGGCAACAAATACATGTGAAAATTAATGAAATGTTTAAATGCAGTGTTGCTCAAATAAAGATTGGAAGGAAATTTACATATTTCTCTCTCTAGAGGTTCATCTGAACACTTGAGATATTAAATCCATTCTAATTCCACTGTTTAGAAGCAGTGTCAGATTTTCTGAGCTCGAAGTTATATACTCGAAGGGCTCTAAGCATAGACCATCACATAGTGTATTGTAGTCTGACAACTCATTCTGACAGATAATTTTCATTATCAAGTCATTATTATGGTGTTCTCCAGTAATCTTTGTGAAGGTCATTTATTCTTCTGTGGCAGCATTAATGCAGAAAAGTACACTGAGATTTTATAGATTTTTTATAGATTTTATAGTTACATAAGCTGCCTGTAATGTTGCAGGCCTGAAATCCAGGAATGGATCCATGCACCAAACAAAACATAATGAATCTTGGGTTCATACTATATGCAGTGAAGTAACAGCCAAAGTAAAAGTAACACATGCTGCATTCTCAACTTTTTCTCAAGTAGGGATGTAGAATCTAATTAGTTTTGAAATGACATTTTATTAAAAGCATTTAGGCCTGGTGACATTTATTTTTGTCCAATAATCGCATTTATAAATTTACATTCTATATTTGTAGAATCTATAGATTTCAGAGATTCGAAGGTTTAAATAAACTCTAATGTGAAGTTATATTAATGTGTCGTGTACAGCTATTTACCAGAAAGAAATGAAGTTACTCTGTGTGTATGTGCGTGATGTTGAGATGTCAAAGGTCATGGAGGACAGCGCATGTTCCATGTGTGTGTGTGTGTGTGTGTGTGTGTGTGTGTGTGTGTGTGTGTGTGTGTGTGTGTGTGTCAAGTGACAAATTTTGTGCCACTGTGTGACTCCATAAAATTATTAACATGTTAGAATGGGAAAACCTAAAAAAAACCAAAACCATCTCCCACTTTATCTCTCTCTCTCTCTCTCTCTCTCTCACACACGCGCACACACACACACACACACACACACACACACACACACACACACACACACACACACACACACACAC